>SNQJ01S0069537.1:3749-38961 GCA_010110895.2 Picea sitchensis | reverse complement strand
ATCGACTCATCTTTAGTTTGATTTTCTCTTAATAAAAGTAAAACTATTTCTTATTGGAACTAATCAACTTCTTCTCTTGGTTGGAACTTACCAATGAGATCTTTGACTATCCTTTATGCATGTTCATGATTTAGGACTTCCCATCCTTGATTACTCGGTACTGGTTGGCTCTCCACATGAAGATTGCATCCCTCTTATACATGTAGGGGCTTCCAAACACTAATCTACATACATAAAGGGGTACTACGTCTAATTACACTTCCATTAATAAAATCAACACTTACAACAAATTTATTCTTACACTGTTTCATCACCTTGATCTCTGCATCCTTTTTTACCATATTCAATGCTATGAGATTAGCTTGTGAACCAAAGTCGAACATGGTGTCTATATTGGTCTTCTTGACCTGGATCTTGATGCAGAAGAGTTTGTTCATTTCCTTCTCTTCTTTGTGATGAAGGCTATTGAGGTTCACCTCCCTCTACACCAATGTGAAAACAATGTTCTCATCCACATGAAAGTTGCTTTCAACCTGATTGCTCAAATCCATGGTTAGAAGATTGTTTTTATTTGTATCCCTCTTATGGTTCTTTGGGTTCACCTTTGGATGTAGTTTTGAGCACTTTTCCTCAGTGTGACTAACGTGATCCATAAATGTCATATTTTTATACCATCTTTTCCCTACATTTAACCCCTTTTTGCTTACCTGGACCTTTTATCAAACCATTATTGTGCAGGATTTAGAATTAATGTGTTTCTGTTACATTTCTTTATCAATTTACATGAATTTATGTTTAAACATTAGAAAAAAATCATACTTGCATATATCTTTGAGTTAATTTTCAAAGACGATGTGCCAGGTAGGTTGTTGTACAAATTGTCATATTTCCATAGGATGTATTTTGGTTCCCACTTATGATTACTGCAACTTTGGAGTGGTGCAACACAACTGCTATAACTCAATTGCTGCAACTTGCTAGGGAACTATTCTACTCTACAACTCATTGCTGCAACTCGCCAGGGAACTATTCTGCATTGCAACCCGTTGCTGCAACTCCTTACAACAATTGCTACAACTCGCTAGGGAACTATTCTACGCTACAACTCATCCAAAGAACGATGCTGCAATTGGAACCTTAAGCATTAGAACCGTGAGCCAACATCATAAATATGAGCCATTGGAACCATGAGCCATGCTATTACTAGTCTACATGGAAATTATGGATCCATGCAATAATAATGTTAATCCAAACAAATTAAAGATATGGAGATATATATTTTTTTTTGTTAGTTTGTCTGTGACCTGCAGGACTAGCATGTGGCTGATAAACCACGACTCAAGGGCATCTAAGCCGTCAAAATAACCTAGGGATCACACCTGGCATAAGCCACACCAACCCTTAACATTGATGTATTTTTATCCCCGCAGGTTTCGAACCGATGACTTAACATCATGGAGTTCCTCAACATCACAATCTATCACTGACTATCCTAAACCTCAGGGACAACCACTATGGATTTATTAAATCCATAATTGGGTTGATTTAGATAGTCATTATTTCCAGTTTCCATTAAATTTATGTATAAAATAGAGCACTCTCTCCATTATACGGGGAGGGAACAATGTCTGAATGATGATGGAATAATTTATTGATATTGTATTTTAATTAATGACTTATAGTTTCCATAGCGTATGATTTCATTAATTTGATTTATTTTACAGATTTATAATAGACTGATTTATTTATTTAATTAATTAATTCATTAGATTTATTGCAATCATGACATGTTTAATTGCTAATTCCTATTTAAATTATGTAGTTGATTATTCACGTACAATTGCAATGCAATGATTGCATTTATCGGTTGGATTAATAGAAGAGATCATCTTGGCAAGGATTAAGCTCTGATTTCGAGGACTTAGTTAATTTGTTTTCCAACAAGTAGTTAATCAATTTCCTTTCAGCATGTGTGATTTATTTTCAACAAGCGTGGTGTGCTATTTCAATTCTGCAAGAGTAATTTAGGATTTCAATTTTTCCATTAGTTTTACTGCACATAATTGGGGTTGCTTCGAGGGAAAGTTGATTCATACTCGTGATATGTGCAACTTGTGTGTTTCTTTTCAATCAAGTGTGCATTCTTAGAATTAGATTGTTGGGGTTGCTTTGGGAGATAGTTGATTCATACTCATGATACCTGTAGCTGGTGTGTTTCATTTCCAACATGTATAAAAGAGAACACTCTCTCCATTATTGGGGGAGGAATATTAGAGCAATGTCCAAACGATGATGGAATAATTTATTGAGATTTTATTTTAATTATTGACTTATAATTTCCATAGCGTATGATTTGATTAACTTGATTTATTTTGCATATTTATTCTGTGTTGCAACTCATCCAAAGAATGATGTTGCAATAAGAATCTTGAGCCATCGGAACTGTGATCCAACATCAAAACTATGATCCATTGGAACCATCAGCCATGTTGTTACTACTCTACCTGACAATTATGGATCCATGCAACAATAATGCTAATCCAAGCAAATTAAATAAATGGAGATAATTTTGTGATTTCAAAACAAAATATTAGTTTGAGCGGTTAACCAAGAATCTTGGAATTCTTGGGCAAAAGATCTTGGAATTATTTAGCAAAAGATCTTGGAGTTATTTATTATTTGCTAATAGTTAATTGTTAGCTAGAAACTATTCATTATTTATGATATTGTTGTAACCACTATGGATTTATTAAATCCATAAGTGGATTTATTTAGATACTTGTTATTTCTAGTTTCCATTATATTTATGTATAAAAGAGAGATCTCTCTCCATTAGGGAGGACTCTTAGAGTAATGTCCAAACGATGATGGAATAATTTATTGAGCTTTTATTTTAATTATTGACTTATAGTTTCTATAACGTATGATTTAATTAATTTAATTTATTTTGCATATTTCTAGTAGATTCATTTATTTAATTAATTTATTTGTTCATTAGATTTATTGCAATCATGACATGTTTCATTACTAATTTTTATTTAAATTATGTAGTTGATTATTCATGCAGAATTGCATTTTTGTTTATTCATTCTCATTACATTTCATATTTAGTTTGCATTCCTATAAGTTTTGAATAAATGTTCTTAACGCAATGATTTCATTTGTTAGTTGGAGTAATAGAAGTTATAATCTTGGCAAGGATTAAGCTCTAATTTTGAGGACTTAGTTAATTTATTTTCCAATAAGTTGTTAATCAATTTCCTTTCAACGTGTGTGATTTATTTTCAGCAAGCGTGGTGTGCTATTTCAATTTTGCAAGAGTAATTTAAGATTTCAATTCTTCCATTAGTCTTACTGCACATAGATGGGGTTGCTTCAGGAGACAGTTGAGTCATACTCATGATACCTGCAACCCTTGTGTTTCTTTTCAAGTAAGTGTGTGTTCCTAGAATTAGATTGTTGGGGTTGCTTCATGAGATAGTTGATTCATACTCCTGATACCTACAAATGGTGTCTTTCATTTCCAACATGTTTGTTTCCTTTTTGTAACATGTGACATTTTCTTTCCTGCAAGTGTTATATTTACTTTTTTGCAAATTTAGTGTGAATTTTATTTCCTGCAAATAGATTTAGAACCTTTCCAATTTTGTGAACTGCCCATACTCTCCCTACAAACATAATCATTACACTATGACTACAACATGTAAACAGAATAGTTGTTCCTGCATATACAATTCATGACAGTTCACAAGTTTCATATGAGCCCTGGATTGATAATTAAATGCATAGTCTTTATAACTATCTTCTTGAGAAATTAAGGAGGTGATTAAAAAGACCCGACAATGCCCATCAACATGGAAATAGCTATAATGGTTTCTAGGATCATCACACTGATGTGTAGTGGATTTTGTCTTCTTATCCTTTCCCCTTTCCACTTCTTCTTCCCCTCCTTGGAAGCTTCTTGGTGCTCTTTTTTCTTGGAATTGCTTGGATACCCTTTCTTATGGCCTATGTTTTCCAAATATTGTGCCTGTACACATGCCTCATCCACTATCCTTGGCTTGAAAATAATCACTTACTCTCATAGATGGCTATGTAGACCCCCCAGATACGTTCTTGGGAGAGATACCCAACATGATGGTCATCTTTTTGAACTTGGTGGTGTACTCCTGTACACTCTACCCTTAATTTTTCCTGAATTAGTGCCACTAGATCCATTGGTCTTCTACATACGTGATAGGGTAGAATTAGGACTTGATGAGGGTTTTGAAGTCCTCCCACCTAATTACTGATAGGTCACCCTCTAGCCTAAGTTAAAGCATGGATTTCCCACCAAGTTAAAGCATGGACTTGATGAGGGTTTTGTATGGATTTCCCACCAAGTTAAAGCATGGACCTCTAAATTCGTTCTGGAAAATGATATCTTTTGTTCTTCATCTATATGTTGAATGCTAAAATAAAATTATAGTTGTTGCAAAAAATGATTCAGTTGGTATGCATCGATCTCACCTTGGTATGGATTTATGTCCACTTTTTCTTCCATATTGAATAAATACTATGAAGGGTTTATGGCAATAGAACTTGACTACTCTTTCTTGGGTTCTTTCTGTGACTCCTTTTATGGATCTTCGCTACCCCCCAGTTTTCCATCTAATTTTCTCTTTGAGTTCAATCCTCCAACTTCTCCAAATGATCTGATATTTCTTGCTAGAGCTGCCATGAGGAGGGACATATTGCAAGATATGTTAACGGATTTATCTTCCAACCTATAAAATATCTCATCTTTTGGATCTCAAGGGTTGTTATGAATAGACTTGTTGGCCATGGATAGGGTTCTATGAATTTCTTCTTAAGTTGATTCTTGGATCCTAGCAACTTTTCACAAATACCCCAATAAAAAATACTCTAATACCAATATATTCTATAAGCTTCCATGGATATTGTTGGAACACTTTTAAAATTTTAATCCTTAAGGCACATACAAGGTCCACTGTCGATTAATTTTCCCCGTCAATCGAATGACCCCCTTTTTCCCAAGTTTTTGGAGCCGCCTGATTGTTAAAAATGTCAAGCCTCTAGAGATTGCTTTGGAGTTTTGGGCTTTAGAGTTTCGTGCTCCGAGCGTTTCACCATGTAGCAAATCCAACGTCCCGATGTACGAAAAGTGTTCTAAGGACCCTAGTCCCAATACATGTGTACCCCAGTAATCTTTGACACATCATTACGAGTAATGGCCTATTGAAAAGGTAAGATTCACACGTCTGGAGTTCAAATATTCACTATTCAGCACACTCTAGATCCACGAAGTCTGAACTCCCAAAATACTGTAAACACTAAGCAAGGTTAATTAAATATTAAAGACAATTATCTAATGATTAATCACTTTGCGATTTTGAGTTTTGAAAATCTTATCTCGAGCTACTATCAAAATCCCGAAGTTCGAAAACCCGAAAAGCACTTAATGATAAACACAATTAATTAATGGGTTAAACAAGACTATCTCACAATTGAGTTTTTGTTGAACCGAATTTCAGAAAGTTTCAAATCTTATCTATCCAAGCTCCCGGTTGCGAACCCCCAAATATTAATGGCATTAATTGCAGCTCAACGACAATGGTTTCGAATAAGATCGTGGATCACTGCATACCTTTTTCATTAAAGTTAACAAATACATTGTCAATAAAGGTATTCATAAATTGATACACTTAAGGTGAAAAATATATTGAAGTTTGAATTCCATTTGTGTTTTCACAAAACAACAAGCTTTAACAGACTAAGAAGTTTACACGTTTCCCTGTAATAGGTAGTACAGTTCTGAGCTTACTACTATCATGGCTCCACGGAAAATGGCTAAAGAAGCCAGTGAAAGCATGAGCCAAAACACAGATGTCCTCTCGGACACATCACTAAGAGTTGTAGATACCATAAAAATCTGGACGTAGGTGTTTGATATCCTACAATACGAGATGATTAACTGCTTAGAAGAGTCGAGCTATGAGGTGACTGAAACTCAGGCGACGAAGATTAAATACATAGCTCAATAAGAGATACATAAAATATCCATGCGACTGAGAATCATTCCATAAAATGACATGATAGGATGGGCCCTGGAGAACGCTGACGTCTCAACCAGGAGCATCCACAATTCACAGAAAATTGTTGTTGGGTCTTTTCGATCGGAACATATACAGGTGATGTATAAATTATCCCTTACTTTGAAATACAGTTACAATGTTAATTTCTTAACACATTTCTATGAAGAAGAGTGTACACAAGGCGTAAATAATTACCCTGACTTAATCAAGAACTGGTGGGCATGCCCTGAGAATTTTAGAGCAGACACCCATGGCATATATGTCACTTCATCATTAGACTCCCATATGATGTATGTGGCCATGATGATATGTAGACTCTTTGGGAAACAAACCTCTTCTCACTTCCTGTTATCATGGGTACCAATCATGCACGAAGTTGTAGAAGGTTTTTCTTTCAATTGGGCCAAGATATTATCAGACAATTTGGCCAAGGAAATCATAGAATATCAGTCGTTAAAAGCCAAAGGGAAACTTGCCCCTTTCTACATGTCAACATACATTATGGATTCCATTTGTTTTATGACACTATTTCCTTTGATGAGTTGGAGCTGGAATTCAACCAACGCTGAGCCCATACATTTCTATCACTCCAAGCAGTGGGAGGATAAAGCAAAAGATTTCTTCTACGAAATCTGCAACTATGTGGTGGTGCCGATGCATATTTCTATCTATGGTTTCCCACCTCCTAGGATTCCAGACAATATCATGACCAACGTAGGGAAAATAGCGGATTGGTACATTAAGGAACATTGCTCCTACATCAGAGTTTTTGGGTGTTCAATTCCCCCACATGCTTTACCAAATTTTCTGTTGGATCGGATGGTGTGCCAAGAGATATCCTATCAAACTATAATAGGGGGAATCAATAAAGAATTAAAAGAGGTGCAGAAAAAGGTATGGTCGACCTTCCCTTTAAAAATTGGTATGTTCTCATTATTTGATTTCGGCCACTCGAAAGTGGAGGTCGCAACCCTAGAATAAATTAAGCTGGTTGATATTGAATTCAAGAAGCATGATCCCCACAAGATCGTGTCAAACCACTTAGCTCTATAAAATCTAAAGATATATGAGCATGAATATTCCCCTCACGATGAAATATTCTGGGGAGTAAAGTCATACCAGGAGGTGTTGAGCAGAGTCCAAACTCTGACTCCAAATTAGTTGAGTTCTACAATTTCCAAAGACATAGGAGAAATAGTTTACCTAAAGTATTATAGGGAGAAACCCAAACACCTCCATCTACATAAGAAGTTGTGACTCAGGGTTTATAAACATGAAGTTACATTGGAAAATACACTCATAAGAGTTTGGAGAAAACTGATGTTTTGACACAGAAAGCAAATACCGCATTACCAAATTCACTTGGTAATGAAACTAAAGCTCAAATTGAAGCTTTGTTAAAAAAGGGACAAGAAACACCACCATCCACACCAGATAAATCAGCTACTAACACAATAGGGCAACAACCATCCACCGATATAGGCAGTCCTATCAAGTCGGTTACACCTTTACAGTTCAGTCGGGGGAATCCAAATGCTGAAGTCATATTTATAGAAGATCTTACTCCTATTTCGGCTGAAGAAATGCCCCCTTCTGAATTATTTTTTAGCAAGAAGAGGAGGGATATAGTTAAAAGAGAAACACACCAAAGGGAGGGTTCCACTGTCAAAATACATAGAGTGTTGTATTATGGACAAGCTTTAGACGAGGCAGACTTCACTATGGAAATGACAGGCTCACTGGGGTTTTTTTCCATGACAAATCAATGTTCAATAGGGAATCTAGTGGAACAACTGAAACAGAAGAACCTGTTAGTGAGACAGTTGCAGAAAAAAATAAAGACCGTGGAGAAGAGTGTAAAAAATAATATGAACCAATATTTCGATCAAATCAGAGCTTACGATAGGCATCATATTCAACAGTTGCAAGCGAGCATTGAGGAGTTTCAAAGGAATTCATAGGCTGATAGAGAATTATACACTCAACAAGAAGAATTGATCAAATAAATTTAGGCCAAGGTACATGTAGTTGAAGTTAAAGTAGTGGAGGTTGTGACTTTCCAATCTCAGGCATTGGAGGTGCACGAGAGGCTAGAACTAGCCCAACAAAACCTTTTTACGAAAGTAGAAGCTGTTCAAAGTTGTTATCAGGTGGCAAACCTTTCTCTAAAAATCATCTACATTAAGGAGAGAGACACCACTGCAGCTTGAGCTACGTTCCAGGAGGCAATTTTAATAGCAACAAAGGATGAAATGGAAAAGATCCCTCGATTGTCTCTTTCGGAGCAAACCTGAGGTGACATAATCCTAAAGACATGGGAGACAAATCTGGCTGAAAGTAAAAGATTAGCCAGGGATGTAAATAAGGCTTGCGAGGAAGCATTATCTTCACTCGACAAAGGGTTACTGGATGTCGAAAGAGATAGTATATCCGAGGCCCTGGGGCAGACTGACATAGAAAAAAATCAACTTAATGCTAAGGCAATCATAGAAGAGGCCCGGACGACCATCCAACAATTGAAACAAATTGACCTTACCCAAATTAACAAGTATATAGTAAATCCTAGTTTACAGCTACAAACTATATCTTTGGAAGCAATAAAAATATAGGATAGGTTTCCTCATATAGAAAAGAAGTTGTATATTTTCGAGGCGAATGACACAACAAAACCTTCCAGGTTAATAGTGCAGCTAGTAAGTAGATGTGTCCAGTGTGTCGAACACGGGAAAGCTAGCACATCTGGAAACAAATGAGACAAACTACACCTACTATTTCCATGAGTCATGATCAGATGCCAACTTTCTCCAAGTTGAAAGATATGAAGAAGGAACGTCCCTACCTGCATGTGAAGAGATAGAGTAAATGGTTATGGGACCTTTCAGTTTACATAATGTAATATTTATCATTTTAGGTTATGAGAAGTTCGATCATTTTTCAGGTTGAGACCGTTTTGTATAAATATCTAAATCAAAGACTTATTTCAGGTTGCTTCTTGCCAGATGTAATAGAGAAAACTCTCCTTTTGTGAGTATTAATACAAGTGCAGACATGGATTCCAACTTTTGTGAAGTTTGAGTTATGTTTTTCTCCTGTATTTCATATCTCTAGCTTTCTTCATGTTATTCCTTGATAAGTGAAAGTTTCCAATTTAATACTACTGCTACTGAAATCACATTAAACCAGTTATTTGATAAGCAAATAGTTTTTCCTCTATATTTACTATAAGTAAATACAAGACTTGTGAGCTACTTGGATCACTGCATCTCATATCCTTTCAAGGGTGCATTCTTTATTTTCTTCTACCGTGAACACGGTAAGATTCATATTCCCTTGATGCCTCATTTTGTTTCACAGTTTTGTAAGTTTCTACCACATCATCTGATTTTATAAATCGACTCAGACGACAAATCACGGCCTTTGTCATGCTCTGTCATTAGTTTCATTTGAGGATTAATTCTTATATAACTAACGGAAGAAAAAACACCTTTTAAAAACATTCCTTTATATTTTTGATGCCTAACATTATTCTTTGAGCCTTAAGTTTAATCTCAGGAACAATAGATATTCCACTAGACAATTTGTCACAATAGATCTAATAAAATACTAAAATATTTACTGTGAAAGTTCATTTCCTTTAGATATCAGATTCTTTACCGATTTTCTTCTTAAAATGTATGAAATAAATGAAATATGGAAAATAGAGAACATAAATAAATACTCACACATACTCACACATCATCCACAAATAAAGAAAATATATAATTTTGGAAACCCAATACACGAGAAAACCCAGCTACAAGGTGAGGCCATTGAACTCTCTTTTCTTCAATGCAAGTACAAAGAAAGAGGCACTCTCTATGGAGTTTCCTTTGATATTATGACTTGTATGAATGCTACAAAATCTCTCCTCCTCTTTTATGCTCTCAAAATACCAATATTAGGTTCTATGCTCAACTATGGAACAAATACAATGCTAAAGAATGGAACCCCTTCTCCTCCTAGCAACACAATATTTAACATTTCCCGATTACCATCTACTGGTAGGGTTTTGACTTCCTCAACCCTCAATTGTCATAAGTTTTTTGACCTTCTATAATATTATTTAAATTCCATACGTGTCTAGCCCCATATGCATGCTTAATGGGGGTTGACGTGGCATCAAACTGTACCATGGTGGTCAACACGATAGGTCAACTTGTGGGTGGCATAAATTTTGCATACAAACTCCAACTGACATGATTTTTTCATTGTTGGAAAGCTCTCGATGTGTGTAATAGTTTCAAGGGGTCTAAGATCCAGCTAAAAAAAATTTGACCCAAAACAATTCCATTTGATGCCTCAAAATGGCTCTGAAAGGTTTCAAACCCTAATTTTCCAAATTGGAACCTTCCATTAAAATGACCCTACTAGATGATTTCTATAATTTTTCCACTCTAAAAACATCGAGATAGATGAAAATTAATATAATGAGCCAATCTGAATCATCAAATTTCTCTTCTTCTTCTTCAAGTTCTTCTTTTTCTTCTTCATATTCATCATATTCTTCTTCAAATTCATATTTAAATGGATTGGCTTCCTCCTCTTTAGTGGTGCCAACCTACCCCCTCTCCTTTCTCTCCTTCGGGTCTAGCTTGACCTCCCTGTCTAGGATTGTTCAAGTTTTCAAGTCGAATGACTCGTCAGGCTCTTGATGGAACTGAATTGGCTTGACACATGCCCTTTCTACTTCCTTGATACCCGCAATGTGATACCTGCAGACCCTTTCCTTAGCGCTTTTCAACTCTTGCACTGATTTTCCTTAACCCTCACTAGTAACATCCTCCTTGATATGACCACAAACTATGACCATGGGTCAAATCCCTTCTTGATCTCGCACTTTGAGACTTTCGCGAGCTGCTTCCTCCGCCATCCCCAATTTCGGAATCGACGAATACTCCGGGACCAGATATATAGTCCTCATTCCTCTCGCGATCAACGACTATGATCGAATCGTGAGTTTGGACTTCGTGAGTCCTAACTCCTCTTGACTCTGCTTTTCTGAATTATGAACCAACGATAAGCTAATCATCTGCCACGCATCCTTCCAGATCTAATGACCTAGATTTGAAATCGCTCTTCGTGACTTCGCGAAGATCCTTTGGTTGCTTCCCTGCAAACCTTCTGAAGTTCCTTTTCCCGAACCTCTCGATCTCCTGCCACTTGTCTCCTCCTTGTCAAGGATGACTTCTTCATCTTCAGGATTTCGACAATTCCTCGACTCCTTTTTTTACTTAGCACAATTCCTCTTTCAAGACTTAGACTATCCTCAAAACTCCTTTTTTCACTCCCTGCAGAGTTCCGCACAGAGTTCCTTTTGTGACTTTGCTCGGCTTGAAAACCTCCAAGGTTTCAAGTTCCTCTGCGAGCTTCTCTTTTCCCTCCTAGCATTCTTTTGCCTTTCCTTCTGAGCTTATAAGGTGAACTCTAGATACCTTAGGTGCACTCCTTTCACTGGCTCATTTATTCGACGACTTCTCCCTCGACCTTGTGGAAAGTTTAAGTCATCTCTTTTCCTTTGTCGATGCACTTCTTACAAAACCTTCCTTCACCAGAACGTTCAACAATTCTGGGATTCTTCTACACCTTCAGCTGTGTAGTTCCTGGGTATGCTCACACAACCTCGATGCCCTCCTGGCAGAGTATTCCAGAGTGTTCAGTAACTCTGCGTCGTGTCTCTCTCCACACAATCTTTATTTTCAAGGGACCTAACCACCTTGAAATTTCTCCCTAAGTCTGTAAGTAAATATGGTGTTCCTGCCTTCCAGCTTCTCTTCTAACGTCACTAAGTTCATACCTGCACTCCTTGCATCAGATTACAGAGTTTTCCAGTTCTATTGCGCACTCCTTTCACTTAGCCTAGAAAACCAAACTTAACTTAGCACACTCACGGATATAAAACTGTATCTCTATCCCTATAGATGACTTCTAACATCCATATACAATTCAAAAACATGTAAAATACATTCACAACACAACATCCATTACAGAGAAAGATAAAACAAGAAAAAATGTCATTTTCTATTAATGGTGGAATGCCAAATTACAAATGGTGGAGTCCAAGATGCAACCGAGTCTCGACTCTCTGTATCTCTCCTTACAACCCATATTGTCTAACCCAAAACCAATCTAACCTCCTACCATCTAGCCTCTACTTTGCAAATAATATGGGGATTTATACAAGAGGGGATCCATGACCTTCCCTCGCAAGCTACCTAATGGTGTCAAATCACCATCCCTAGGGTTTATTGAAAGGCCAAATTACAATGATAACAGTCTGCCCCCAAATCGGACGTAGATCAAAATTGTCGTTAGCCTATTAATGGTGACCTCATCTCTTAATCATGTGAAGGCATGATTCTGCTCTTCTAGCTTGTCCCCAATTAATCCCTGGATCACGCCTTGGATCCTCAAGGAAAATTTGAATGTGCACCACACGTGTAAATGAGCTGGAGCATGTTGAGATGGAGCAATGCTCCTGCATCATACTCCACAGTGTAAAAAATCATGAGCTCCTGCTCATGAGCTCTCCAATGTGGATGAAATCCACCTGGATCCCAAAATTTCTCTTGGAGCTGTCTCTCGGCTCCTCTGCTTCACCACTGTTGCTGCTACAACATCCCTGCTGCTCATGCAAGTTTCCTTTCATCTAGCTTCCTCGTGCTGACTGATTCCTCTGCCGACTCCAACATTAGCACTTTTATCTCCTCGATCACTTTGTCTAGCTACTCCCCTGGCTAGTTTTTTTGTTGCAGACTAGCTTGCTGCACTCTCTCCTTGTCGATGGGAAAATCACGCTGACTTCCCAAGACATATTCCTCCTTTGTGGCCTTAGCTTGCCACTCTGCTGCAGTCTCCACTCCTGCAGGCTCCTCATCACTAACCTATTTCTCAACTACCACTTCTCCTGACACATTTTCTCATGCCAATCCTTCAGTTGTTCTCGTCCCAGTTTTCCCCAGTTGCGATTCGTGCTGGTGTATCTCCTCTAGCATGGCTATTCCTCGAAAACCACCTTCTGGTTCTAGATTGACCAACCAATCCTCCAGTGCCTTCAAATCCAATTCCCACTGAGTGAGTAACTCAACTAGGTGTTCTCCTTCTGTTAAGGAAGACATCAGTATCTGTTTCGTTTCCTCTATGACAGTCTCTGCTAGATGTCCTTCTGTCGCCTCTGCAACCTCTATGTTAGCCTCTCCTCAACCACTTGGTAGGAATATATTGAGTCCTCCAATGACCAGAATATGCCTCTGATCCTCCTTCTCCATGACAGAAGTTTGTAACTTACCATCATCTTCATTCACATGGCTCACAACTCCGCGTGAACTTCCACCTGAGTGAGGTTTCTCTCCTACCTCCTCTTCTGCCAATGAACTCTCCACTGATTTCACCTCTTCTCCCTTACCCACCTGACATTCTGGGATGTCTCCTCTTCCCACATGGAATTTTATGAGATCCACCGATCCCTGCTCATTTCCCACCTGACAATCTATGAGCCTCTTGCTAGATCTCTTTCCCTCGTGACTGGGGATTTCAGCATCCCTCAACCACCTCTTTAACATCTGTTGCTGCCTTCTGGCCAACAAATTTTGAATAGGCCATCTATCTTTCCTCTTCAAAGGCCATTCATATCTCCAGTGTACCTTTGACTCTTGATTCATCTTGAATTCAAGCTTCTCCATCTATGCTCGAATTTCACTGAGCTCCTTGTCCATTTTTGCCTTGCTCTTTTGTGACTAGACTTCTCCTTGACCATGCTTATGACTATCAATGGCCATCTCATTTTGTCTTCAACCCACCTGACTTATTACCATATGTTGCATACCTTACAATGGTTCCAACAGAGCATCGCACTTTTTCTCCCTGGCTTACATAAATAATTCTGCAACCTCTCCTTCGCGTCCTTCTCTCTGTCTGAGATAAATCAAGCTCTGATACCACTCTGGTATCAGACTATCTCTTTATTTCCTCTTCTCCCACACTCTACGGATGATTTCAAGATCTGATGACGATTTCAAGCTCTGATACCACTCTGGTATCAAACTATCTCTTTTTTTCCTCTTCGCCCACACTCTGCAGATGATTTCAGGCTTTGATGATGATTTCAAGCTCTAATACCACTATGGTGCCAACCTCCCCCCTCTCCTTTCTCTCCTTTAGGGTTGGCTCAACCTCCTAGTCTAGGATCATTCAATTTGTTGACTGGAATGACTCATCAGAATCCTGATGGAACCGAATTGGCTTGACACATGCCCTTTCTACTTCCTTGGTACCCGCGATGTGATACCTACGAACCCTTTCCTTAGCACTTTTCAAACTATTGTGTCGATTTTCCTTAACCCTCACTGCTAAGATCCTCCTTGATATGACCATGGAATGTGATCGTGGGTCAAATCCCTTCGTGATCTCTCACTTCGAGACTTTCGTGAGCTACTTCCTCCCCCTTCCCCAATTTTAGAATCAACAAACACTCCGGGACCAAATTTATGGTCCTCATTCCTCTCACGATCAACAACTGTGATCAAATAGCAAGTTCAGACTTTGCAAGTCTTGACTCATCTCGACTCTGATTTTCCAACTTACGAACCAACGATGCACTGATCCTCTACCACGTGTCATTCCATATCCAATGACCTGGATTTGAAATCACTCTTCACGACTTCGTGAAGATCCTTTGGTTTCTTCCCCGTAAACCTTCTGAATTTCCTTCTCCCGAACCTCTCAATATCCTGCCACCTGTGTCCTCCTTGTTAAGGGTGACTTCTTAGTCTTCAAGACTTCGTCAAGTCCTCGACTCTTTTGTGCACTTAGCACAATTCCTCTTTCGAGACTTAGATTTCCCTCGAAACTCCTTTCTACACTCCTTGCAGAATTCCACACAAACTTCCTTCTGTGACTTTGCTCGGCTTGAAAACCTCCAAGGATTCAAGTTCCTCTACGAGCTTCTCTTTTCCCTCCTGGAAGTCTTTATCCCTTCCTTATGAGCTTATAAGGTGAACTCTAGATACCTTAGGTGCACTCCTTGCACTGGCTTAGTTCTTCGACGTCTTCTCCCTCGGCCTTGTGGAAACTTTAAGGCATCTCTTTTCCTTTGTCGATGCACTTCTTGCAAAAACTTCCTTCACCATAATGTTCAAAAATTTTGGGATTCTTCTACACCTTCAGCTGTGTAGTTCCTGGGTATTCTCACATGACCTCGATGCCCTCCTAGCAGAGTATTCCAGAGTGTTCAGTAACTTTGCTCTGTCTCTCTCCCCACACAATCTTTATTTTCAAGGGACCTAACCACCTTGAAATTTCTCCCTGAATCTATAAGTAAATCTGGCGTGCCCACCTGGCAGCTTCTCTTCTGACTCCACCGAGTTCAGATCCTCACTCCTTGCGTCGGCTTACAGAGTTTTCTATCTCTGTCACGCACTCCTTGCACTTAGCTTAGAGAACCAGACTTAACTTAGCACACTCACGGATAGAAAACTATATCTCTATCCCTACATATGACTTCTAACATCCATATACAGTTCACAAACATGTAAAAGAAATTCACAACACAACATCCATTACACAGAAATATAAAACAAGAAAAACTGTCATTTTCTATTAATGGTGGAATGCAAAATCACAAATGGTGGAGTCTGAGCTGCAACTGAGTCTCAGCTCTTTGTATCTCTCCTTACAACCTGACTTGTCTAACCCAAAACCAATCTAACCTCCTACCATATAACCTATAATTTGAAAATAATATAGATATTTTTACAAGAGGGGCTCCATGAGATTCCCTCACAAGCTACCTAATGGTGTCAAATCACCATCCTTAAGGTTTATTGAAAGGCCAAATTACAATGATAGCAATCTGCCCCCAAATCAGACGTAGATCCATTTTTTCGCCAGCCTATTAATGGTGACCTCATCTCTTAATCATGCAAAGGAATGATTATTCTCTTCCATCTTGTCCCCAATTTGTGCCTCGATCACACCTTGGATCCTCGAGGAAAATTTGAATGCACACCATGCGTGTAAATGAGTTGGTGCATGTTGAGATGGAGCGATGCTCCTGCATCATTTAGAGAGGTTGTTACAATAAATAATAGTTATAACAACAATAACAAAACCTAAAAAAACTTGTTAAAATGAAAAAAATGTGGTTAATTGAAAATAAACAAAACATAAAGAATGATTGGAATTGTCGAAAATAAGAGTGGAGATTGCAAAAAACTAGGGCTAACTCAATAACTGCGCTTCACATCAATCTCAAATGGAATTAACTAGGAATGTTCTAAGACACTATAAAATGAAATAAGAAAAACAACTAAAGAGTCATACAAATAATAAAGTAAAAAAAGAACAAGTAGAGGAAACCTATAATTTCTATCTAGTGGCATACAAAATGAGTTAGATGTTTAGCTATATATAGACCTAGCCCATGATTTCTTTTCCAAAGAAAAAAATCTAGTAATTTTATTTATGAGATAGATCAAAATTAAAAAAATAGATTCCCTAGGCATTCCACTGGTTAAGATCCTAGAAGTGTTGTCCAAAAGACTCAAAGAAAAAGACAGAGTGTCATTTTATCTTTATACAAAATGTGCAATCATAGTGAGTTTATACCTAATCAACTAAACAAAAGACTGACTACACAAATCTATAAAGTGATGAACTATAAAAAAGTTTATGAATAAAAGCATTATGAGATCATTATCTAACAAGTTATGTGAACATATCATAATGAGTGAAAATCATAAAATCATTAGAGCTTATGCTAAGTGGAGTCATGAGTCATAAGTATTTTCCATGGAATCATTCAGGATCTTTTAAAAACTCTTCCACATGCCTTAGTTCAATTCTAGTCTATATTTTGAGAGGCAATCTACTTCCTGATTCCATTTCCTGTAAACATGATCAAAAGTGAGATGAGGAAATTTCTGTATGATTCTTTTGGTATTCTGGAATAATGGAAAAAGTGTGTAATTATGTAGAGAGAAATCCCCTTTCATCCAATTTATGACCAACTGATAATCCCCCTTTCTTTTTCCTAAGCTAACTGAAGGATTATTTTCAATTCCATGAGCTTGTTGAAGTTGTTTGTGTCTGGACCGAGTTCAACATAAAAATATATGGAATGGGTGTGTGAGATGTGTAGGATACCACCTGATCTACCCATGGAGGGGTCCCCTTAGGTTGTAGACCCATCAAAAACATCATAAGTCATATCCATATTAATTTAATCTTCCTATTGAGATATGGAATTCTTAGTCTTAGAGCTATGAGGAAACGTTGAGAGAATATCTAGGTTTTGAGTAGCACAAAGTTGAGATCCAATGATTTTGTGATCAAAGAGGGCATGATTCTTGGCTATCCAAATTCCTCAAGCCACCGTGAGGGGGAGTAGATCTAGCCCATGATATTTTCCAAGATTTGGTAAAACAAATAACATCAAATGGAAATGATTCTTTTCCATGGTGACTCATCTTCTTAGATTTGTTTTGATTGGAAGCAAAATTAAATACTTTAAATAATGATGTGATAATCAAAGATGGAATTCGATAGACAAATTTCCCATCATGGGAAAATTTTAGTTATCAATTTTTTTTTTTTAAATGATCTTTCCATCATCAAATATAATCAAAATGTAGAAATATGGTTTACTATATTGTTTAAGCTGTTAATTTGACAAATGATATTGATTTTAAATTCCTACCCTAAAGATAATACACATGCATTGCATTGTTTCAAATTGTTACATTCTATAACTCAATGTTAGACTCATAGAGTATATACATAGAGGTCAATTTGACAAGTTAAATTTTATCATCACCCTTACTTATAATTGTACTTATAAATATACTTGTCTATGAAGAAGATACTATTATAGTGGGTAATGTGAGCGACGATCATGTAATATGCCATGCCAAATTTTAATGATGCTAAGGAGGGAAAAAAATTTGAGAAATGTTTGTTGGGTTGTTATATTATTTGCAGTGGAAACTCAGTCTAATCAATTGCATAGTTGAGGTGGATCAATGGGGTGACTGTTCGATTGGATGAATAAGTCAATTCAATGGTTAAGTTGAAGGTCAAAAGGTCAACCGAAAGAAGGTTGAGTGGTATCTGACTGGAAGACCGGTTTAAGGTTGATTGGTCTAACCTCTACTTTGAAAAGAATACATAGATTTATACAAGAGGGGCTCCATGAACTTCCCTCGCAAGCTACCTAATGGTGTCAAATCACCATCCCTAAGGTTTATCGAAAGGCCAAATTACAATGATAGCAATTTGCCCCCAAATCGGACGTAGATCAAATTTGTCGTCAGCCTATTAATGTCGACCTCATCTTTTAGTCGTGCGAAGGCATGATTATGCTCTTCTATCTTGTCCCTAATTAATGCCTGGATCATGCCTTGGATCCTTGAGGAAAATTTGAATGTGAACCATGCATGTAAATGAGCTTGCAGGTGCTGAGATGGAGCGATGCTCCTGCATCATTTAGAGAGTTTGTTACAATAAATAATAGTTATAACAACAATAACAAAAACCTAAAACAACTTGTTAAAATGAAAAAAATGTGAATAATTGAAAATAAACAAAACATAAAGAATGATTGGACTTGTAGCAAATAAGAGTGGAGCTTGCAACAAACTAGGGCTAACTCAATAACTGCGCTTCACGTCAGTCTCAAATGGAATTAACTAGGAATGTTCTAAGACACTCTAAAATGAAATAAGAAAAACAACTAAAGGGTCATACAAATAATAAAGTAAAAAAAGCACCAGTAGAGGAAACCTATAATTTCTATCTAGTGGCATATAAAACGAGTTAGATGTTTAGCTATATATAGACCTAGCCCATGATTTCTTTTCCAAAGAAAAAAATATAGTAATTTTATTTATGAGATAGATCAAAATTAAAAAAATAGATTCCCTAGGCATTCCACTAGTTAAGATCCTAGAAGTGCAGTCCAAAAGACTCGAAGAAAAAGATAGAGTGTCATTTTATATTTATACAAAATGTGCAATCATAGTGAGTTTTGACCTAATCAACTAAACAAAAGATTGACTGCACAAATCTATAAAGTGACGAACTATAAAAAAGTTTCTGAATAAAAGCATTATGAAATCATTATCTAACAAGTTATGTGAACAGATCATATTGAGTGAAAATCATAAAATCATTAGAGCTTATGATAAGTGGAGCCATGAGTCATAAGTATTTTCCATGGAATCATTCAGGATCTTTTAAAAACTCTTCCACATGACTCAGTCCAATTCTAGTCCATATTTTGAGAGGCGGTCTGCTTCCTGGTTCCATTCCCCGTAAACATGATAAAAAATGAGATGAGGACATTTTTGTATGATTCTTTTGGTATTCTGGAATAATGGAAAAAGTGTGTAATTATATAGAGAGAAATCCCCTTTCATCCAATTTATGACCAACAAAGAATCCCCCTTTCTTTTTCCTAATCTAACTGAAGGATCATTTTCAATTCCATGAGCTCATTGAAGTTGTTTGTGTTTGGACCGAGTTCAACATAAAAATATATGGAATGGGTGTGTGAGATGTGCAGGATACCACCTGATCTACCCATGGAGGGGTCCCCTTAGGGAGTAGACCCATCAAAAACATCATAAGTCATATCCATATCAATTTAAACTTCCTATTGAGATATGGAATTCTTAGTCTTAGAGCTATGAGGAAATGTTGAGAGAATATCTAGGATTTGAGTAGCACAAAGTTGAGATCCAGTGATTTTGTGATCAAAGAGGGCATGATTCTTGGCTATCCAAATTCCTCAAGCCACCGTGAGGGGGAGTAGATCTAGCCCGTGATATTTTCCAATATTTTGTAAAACAAATAACATCAAATGGAAATGACTCTTTTCCACGATGACTCATCTTCTTAGATTTGTTTTGATTGGAAGAAAAATTAAATACTTTAAATAAGAATGTGATAATCAAAGATGGAATTCGATAGACAAATTTCCCATCATGGGCAAATTTTGGTTATCAAATATTTTTTTTTTAAATGATATTTCCATCATCAAATATAATCAAAATGTAGAAATATGGTTTACTATATTGTTTAAGCTGTTAATTTGACAAATGATATTGATTTTAAATTCCTACCCTAAAGATAATACACATGCATTGCATTGTTTCAAATTGTCACATTCTATAACTCAATGTTAGACTCATAGAGTATATACATAGATGTCAATTTAACAAGTTAAATTTTATCATCACCCTTACCTATAATTGTACTTGTAAATATACTTGTCTATGAAGAATATACTATTATAGTGGTTAATGTGGGAGCCTATCATGTAATATGCCATGCCAAAGTTTAATGACACTAAGGAGGGAAAAACATTTAAGAAATGTTTGTTGGGTTGTTATATTATTTGCATTAGAAACTTAGTCTAATCGATTGGATAGTTGAGGTGGATCAATGGGGTTTCTGTTCGACTGGATGAATACGTCAAGTCAATGGTTAAGTTGAAGGTCAAAAGATCAACTGAAATAAGGTTGAGTGGTATCCGACTGGAAGACTGGTTGAAGTTTGATTGGTTCGTAGCCGACTACAGTTCGTAGGATTGCAGCCAATCATCTACATGGATCTGTAATTGTTTTTTGGCACCATGAATTAGGGTTTTGCATTTTGTAAAGCCTATAAATATGGAGTGATGTAATACTATAAAAGGTGATTTGAAACTCTCGTATGAGAGGGGTGTAATGGTTATGTAGATGTAAGCCGAATTGTCTATAGGATTGTTCTTGTGTAAAAGAAAGAGAGTAGGATGATGATTGTGGACCAAGGTTAGTCATGTAACTCTTTTTTCTATGAATGAATAAGACAACAAGGAGTGGGATTCACTCAAGGAATGTTGGTTTTCCTGGTTAATGGTTTCCAGGGTAAAATCTCTGTGTATTATGTGATTGTCATTGGTTATCTTATGTTTAATTATGTCTTCTCTTTCTTGGTTTGTTCAGTGTGAGTGTTATTTATATACAAGTGGTATCATATCATTTTGTTGCTCTATACAAGTCATATCGGAGTAAGGTTAAACAAATATTGGATTTGAGCTAAACCTAGATCCAGTGGGAGTTGTAAGGAAGTGGTATTTAATTTGTGCTTGAAAGAATGGAAAGCAGATCAAGGATAGAGATTGAAAAATTTAATGGACAAAAATTTGAGTTGTGGAAGCTTAAAATGGAATATCTCCCTGTAGATCGAGAAAACTGGTTAGTTGTGAGTCCTAGAACAATTTCTATGGGTATTTTGAAGGAAGAATGGGAGAAACTCGAGAGAAGGTCAAGGAGTTCGATCCAAGTTTGTATTGTAGATTCAATATTGTTGAATGTCTCAGGAAAAGACCTGCAAAGAAACTATGGGATAAGTTGGGAAGCTTGTATTAGTTGAAATCCATGGTAAAATAATCGTTTCTTAGAAAGAAATTGTATCTTTTGAGGATGAGTGATGGTAACTTGGTAATGATCACTTGAATGCATTCAATATTGTGATAAGTCAGTTATTTTCTATGGATATTAAAATCACTGAGGATAAATGTATTAGTCTATTGTGTTCTTTTCTAGATTCATAGGATAGTCTAGTCATGGATCTTGGGAGTAATGAAACCACATCACTGCTTGAAGACATGGTTGTATCTCTTCTATAAGAGGAAATGAGGTGAAATAACGTGGAAGGATAAACCAAGGAGGCCTTGATGATGAGAGGTCAACTGGTCGACATAGGTACATGTAAATTCTCCAGTTGATGGTCTAAGTTGAAGGGTAGATCTAAATCCTTGGTTTAGTCGATGAAAATATGTTGGAAGTGCAGTAAAGATGGGAATTACCAAAGGAAATACAATTCGAAGGCTGGTGAGAAAATTTACAGATTTGATGATAATCAATCGACTGAAGGAAATACTTCTCCAAACAAAGGTGGAGATGTGTATATGGCGTCAACCAATACATAGTCATAGCATGACATTTGGTTGATCGACGCAGGTGCATATTTTCATATGACACTACACAGGGATTGATTCTATGAGTATTAGATATATGAAGGAGGACATGTATTCTTGGGGGATGAATCGATAACCAAAATTATTGGACGAGGAAGAGTATGACTGATGCTACAATATGGAAGCAGTATAAATCTGATATATATTAGAAAAATGAGTGGTGCATCTGTGCACACTTTATTTAAGAAGGATTCATGCAAAATGGTTAGGGGAGTGATGGTCTCATGAGAGGAGTTCGTATTGGAACCCTATACAAGTTTTTGGGGAGTGTTGATTTGATTGGATGCAACAACATTGTTTTCTCTGAATTCGTCTTGAATGTGACTAAAATTGATTCGACTCGGGTTGAATTGACTCCAACCGACTCGACTTTTCCTCATTTAGTCGACCCAGCCATGTTATGGCATTAGAGGATGGGACATATTGGGGAAAAAGGACTTTGAACTATGCACAACAAATGTATGGTCAAAATTTTTCTACGTTATAATTTAGAAATTGATTTTTATGAGCATTTCATATGTGGAAAACAAACCTATCTAGAGCTACAAGGGAAAAAGGGATCCTGGAATTGATACATAGTGACATGTTTGGGCATGTACTGGTGCCATCACTAGGTAGATATATATATATATTATGTTTCCTTCATAGATGTTTTTCCAGAAAGACATGGCTAAATGTTTTTATGAAGAAATATGAGGTTTTCAGTTAGTTCAAACAGTTTAAATATCTTGTGGAAAACTAGACAGAGAAAAATATCAAGGTGCTAAGAACTGATAATGGAGGTGAATTCTATGGTAAAGAGATTGAGAAGTTATGCAAGAAATGTGGCATATCATGCCAAAATAAAACTCCATATACTTTGTAGTAGAATTGAGTTGCCGAGAGAATGAATAGGACATTGATGTAAAAGGCAAGGAACATTCTCAGTGGTGGTGGGATCGCGTAAGAATTCTGGGTAGAGGCAGTCAAAATTGCACAATATTTGGTAAATATGTCTCCTTCATTAGTTCTATTAGAATTGAATCCAATTGAGGTATGGTTTGTTAATAATCCTTCACTTTCACATCTTAGAGTTTTTTACTATGATTCATTTGTGCAGGTTCCAAAGGAAAAGAGGAACAAGTTGGACAATAAGGTAGTCAAGTGTATTTTCATCGGGTACAAGGATGGAATGAAAGGATATAAGTTGTGGGATTAGATATTGAGGAAAACAGTTGATAGTCGATATTTGGTCTTTAGGGAATTCGAAGGAAATTTCAATATTGGAGAGGCTCAAATGAAGAAAGAACCAGAGAAGTTGGTATTTGAGTTGAGGAACGATGAACATGATTCAAATGAAGAGGTGGAATGGATGAATCTGGTTGTAAGGAGGTATAAATGAGTAAGGAATCCGATTGAAAGGAATATTTCATCTGATTTCCATTATGCATTTGTATTATCTTCCATTGATGTTGAGCACAAGTCAGTCAGGGAGGTAGTCAACTTGACATAGGGTAAACTCTGGAAGGAGGCCATGATTGAAGAAATGGAATCTTTTGAAAATAATGAGACATGGGTTTTGTTAGAGCTACCAAATGGGAGGAAAATAATTGGTATCAAGTGGGTGTTCAAGAAAAAATTGAACACAATAGGTTAAGTGGAGAATTTCAAAGCTTGACTTGTAGCAAAAGGGTATTTCCAAGTCGAGGGACTCAACTTCAGTGAGATTTTCTCTCCTGTTGCAAAATTAAATTCCATTATATTACTGATGTATCTAGTTGCAAAATTTGATCTTGAGATAGAGAAAATGGATGTGAAGACAATGTTCCTACATGGGGACTTGGAAGAAGAAATCTATGTAAAAAAAACCTGAAGGATTTGTAGTAAAGGGAAATAAAGCATTGGTGTGCAAGTTGAAAATATCCCTTTATGTTATAAATCAATCACCAAGGATTTGGCACCAAACTTTTGACACATACATCCTTAGTTTTGGATTTTTGAGAAGCAAGGATGATCACTGTGTATATTCTAAGGAAGAAGACAATATTTTCATATATGTAGCTTTGTATGTCAATGATATGTTGTTGGTCAAAAAAAACATGGATGCTCTGAAGGAGGTGAAGATTCAACTATCCTCCAAGTTCAACATGAAGTATCTTGGTGCTAAGAAATTCATTATGGTAATGTAGATAAAGAGAGATCGAGCATTTATAAAACTTTGGTTAAATCAAAGAAAGTATATTGAAATAGTCTTGAAATGTTTCAACACGCATGATTGAAAACTGTTCAATGTATCAATTCCTGTGGGGGAAAAACTAATTGATGAACAATATCCAAAGACACAGAAAGAAAAAGAGGACATGGCACATGTTTTCTATGTCGTTGTTGTTGGTAGTTTGATGTATGCAATGGTCTGCACTTGACCAGATATTTCTCATGTTGTGGGAGTATTGAGAAGGTACATGTCGACACCTAGGAAAGAGAACTGGAATGTTGTCAAGAGAGTGTTCAGGTGCTTGCATGGCACAAACAATTATGTGATATTTTACCAAGGGAAACCTAAAAATGATAGGAAAGTGGATGTACATGGCTTTGTCGATGCCGACTGGGTTAGAGATCTTGATCAAAGAAGGTTGACCAACAAATATGTGTTCAATATGTTCAGTGGAGCAATGGGTTGGATGAGTAAGAGATAAGAAGTTGTAGCCTTGTTGAAAACTAAATATGAATACATGGAAACCACCCATGCAATCAAATAAGTTGTATGGCTGCATAGGCTGTGTTCATGGATTGGGTTTGAACAACAAGCTATAAAGATAAATTGTGATGGTCAAAGTGTAATTTTATTGGCAAGAACCCAACTTACCATTACATGACAAAGGATATAAATAACACTCACACTAAACCAGCCAGGAAAGAGAAGACATAATTAAATAGAAGATAATCAACGACAATCACACAATACACATAGATTTCACCCTGGAAACCCTTAATCGGGAAAACCAACATTCCTTGAGTGACTCCCACTCCGTGTTTTCTTTTTCATTCATAGAATAAAGAGTTACATGGATAACCTTGGTCTACTCCTAAGACATAATCATCATCCCACTCTCTTACTTTTACACAAGAACAACCCTACAATCAATTTGTCTTACATGTACATGGCCATTACACACCTCTCATATGAGAGTTTCAAATCACCTTTTATAGTATTACATCATGCCATATTTATAGGATTTAAAACATGTTAGAAACTAATCCATGGAATCCAAAAATAATTACAGATCCATGCAGATGATTGGTTGAAATCCCATGAATCTCAGGATTCTATTACATTCAACTACCCATCGAACTTTAGTTGGCTACGAACTAGCTGACCTTCAATCGGTCTTCTAGTTGACTACCACTCAACCTCTTGTTGGTTGACGTTTCTACCTTTGACTTAACCATCAACTTGACTTATCCGTCTAGTCGAACATTCACCTAGTCGATCCACCTCGACTAGTTAGTCAATTAGACTAAGTTTTGAATGCAAAGAATATAACAACCCAACAAATTTGGTGACTAAATGGTCCCTCCCATTTTTTTCCTTAAAATGACTTTTTTTTCAATTTTTTATAGGATGCATTTGATTGTAGATATTTCATTTCCTTTGAATAAATTGAACACTGATTAATGTAACTACATAAATTAAACAAGTGAAAATACAGTTGATAGAAATTTATTTTGATACCTCTCCATGTTTGATTTGATAAACAATATTAATTTCCATTCTACATTTCATGCATGCAAAATGTTCCAATAGAGTGTTGTAGTTAATGATATAATATTTATTAATAAAATTGTATTTACATATAATAGTTTCTAGAATTATATTTAATGAAATTGCTTCATATCAAGAAGTATAACCTATGTTTAACCCACCCTTAACATGCCTAGATTACAAATTTTGTCTAGTTAATTAATATTTAGTTTGCTTGGATTATTTTTTTTGGCTAGTAAACTCATATTTAACTTGCTTGGGTTAAAGAATTTGGTTAGTTGATTCTTTTTTTTCCTTGAAATTGTCTTACTTTTAAATTTATAGGTTAAGTTATCTTTTATTAGTTGATCCAACTACCTTTTTTTTTCCAAGGAAAAAAACACAATTCTAATTCAAGTAGAATAAAATTTACAATCAAAAGGTTCCCGTGGAACTGTCCAGAAATTTCCTTCAAGAGGAATGAGAGTAATATCAAGATCATAGCATAAACATAGACCATTAAATATCCTAAAGATCACCATCTTATTCAAGTCCCATACTGATATAGTACAAACCCAAAATTGACATCTTCAAGTGTTCTAGTTATACCAATTGATAAATTAAAAACCTGGTCATAAACAAGAAGGTTTGTTTAAAAAACATCTAGAGTATCCTGCCTCAAAATTGCAGGTTAATCATCATGGATTTTAGAAAGGAAACAATGTTGTTCCATTAGTTCCAGACCTTATTTAGAGATCTTATCGACTTCTTGATTTCGTTCTCTAAAAATATGTGTGAATCTAAAATACTGGAAGTTTTAAACAATGAGCTTGAGTTGTTTTTCTACAACAAAGAGTTCAAGATTTTGGATCTATGCTTGTGTGCTCATCCACTTAATAACCATCAAAGAATCACCGAAGACTTGTAGAGTATTTCTACCTCTATCCAAGACAAATTTTAACAGGTAGAAGAGAGCCATTAGTTCTCCCAAGTTGTTAGTTCATATTCCAAGATTTGCCTTGAAATGATAAAAGTGTGTGTCAGAAAGATAGTAAGTAAAAACAAGACCAAAAGTCCTATATTCACCCTGACATGCTCCATAAAAATGTCCCAAGGGAAATAATTTTTTCACTTGTATATCTTATAACCTCATCGAGACAAATGATTTAGGAACCTCTTTATATAAAGGTAGTATCCCCATCACTTGAGTCAATATTTCCCTATGCAACTTGCTTGGATGGCCTTTCCATTTCCCTATGTAGACGTGAAGTCCCCTTTTTTACCTTCCAGAGCCAAAAAAGCAAATTTTTCCACATATACACACCCTACAAGTTAGAAATCATGCATATATTCAGGTTGCTCCACTACAACTCGCGTACATCGGGTTTTGTCCTCAAAATTAAAAATTATGTCGGGTTTCCATGTCACGTCACGAGATCCATGATCCTTGACCTTCAATATACTGGAAACACTCTAAATTGTCCCTTCAATTCCATTTGAAGGCTATAAATTGAGCCATATCCAAAACCATGGAGAGGAGGAGAATTCAACTTTTGAGAGAAAAGATAATCTGGAGAAATTTCACTTCACATTGAGTTTGCATCCCTTTATCCTTGAAAGTATGAACTCATTGTTCATCCCCCAAGATCTTCCTTTTGTGATGGATAACTTCATTGAATCCTTTATATGAGCTTGTTGTTGGTGGAGGATTGAAGTGGTGGGGGCCTAGTTGGAGGGACTTAGTTTCTCAGTTCCAATATGTGTCGTTGCAGAAGTTTGTCACCTATATACTTCTGTTGATTATTTTAATAGAAATACTCTTTTCTCTTCCAATTGATATCTTGCAAATATTTGAATTATTATTCCATGGGTGAATTTTTCATGTATGTTAATGGATTATGCTAGTTTATATGCTAACATTATATATTACCACCATATGCTTGTGTATATTGGTTGTTGAGGACAAGTTGCAGGTATAAATCTTTGAGTTGCGTGCTCAATGATGGTCTTCATTGGATGTTCGGACAAGGTAGGTTCTTGACCTTGTCTTGTTAGCATTTAATTTATATAACATACTTAGGATTGGAGTTTATTTCCACGTTTCATTCCATTTGTTGTGGTTTACCCCAAGCCATAAAGAGATTTTCCTCATAACAGATGGGATCTGAGTGTCTTCGAATAGAGAGGAATTCCTTGTAAGCCAAATTCCCCACTGAACTAGGTAAGGCACTACTCAGAAAACATCTAGTTCCTTTCTTAAGAACCAATAGAGAAAAAAAACTTTGATATTTTTAACCTCCCACAAAAATCTAAACCCTAAAGATCCTTCAATTTCTTTCTAGACATGAATAGAGTAAGTAGAATTCATAATAAGATGTGAGTTAGTTTCCATCTGGGTCTTGCATAGAGGAAACATGCTAGGTCCCACCTTTCTTCTTATTTGCAAATGGTCCCATTCCAATACCCTATTCAAAATTTCTATCCACATAAGAAATTTGGATTTAGTTGGATCCCTCACCTTCCACAGATATTTCCACCACAAGCAAACTTCCCCCTCTCCAGTTTCAAAAAGATCCTAATATCCCAAATTCACTAAGAAACTACCTCCAACCTTATTGTAGCTCTAGATAAGTTCATAATAATTATCATTTAGTCTGATATGTGACCTTGAAGTTAAAAAACAAAGAGGTCCCAAAGTCTCGCAAACCAAGGGCCACTCTCCCAATTTACCTAAGATGGAGAACTAGTTCCTCAAGAAGAAATATATCCCTCTTATAACCCATTATGTCATCTACTCCAATCCTCACTTGTGTCCCATCACCCACATGCCAATCCAAATATAGACCAATGACAAGAAAATGTATAGACATAAACTTCCATTGATTAGATACATTATGAGTATATTTGTATTCCTTTATAATCAAGTCAACCAATGAGTTAGGTGTTATATACTTCTGAACCAAGATCCTAGTCCAAAGTCTATCCTTTATTATCACTGACCATAATTAACCCAAAGTGATCCTTTGAATTCACTGCACCCATGCCAAAGGAAATTGTAGAAGAACTTACAGATATTCTCCATTATTCATTTTGGAATGTGGGATAAAGTATGCCAGTATATAGGTATAGCCTCTAGTACTGGCTTGAATAAGACTAACCTTCCCCCATGTGACAAACATTGATTGCACCATAGGTTAATATTTTTCTCAATTTTGGAAACCAACCACCATCAATCAACCTTCCCATAACAATTAAGTTTAAGGTTAAAGCCTAAATATTTGAGGCCCTCATTTAGATCCATGTGATGGAAAGGAAAATGCGTGCCAAATTCAATACCTTTCTCCTCATCTAAACCTAAAGTAAGCAGAGGAAACTTTTCTTCGCTAACCTCCATCCCTGTAGCTAAATTATATAATTAAAGAATCTCCTTGAGATGTAAACCTTCTTTGCAAGTTCCAAAAATAAATAACAGAACATCATCCACGAAAATCAAATGAGATTGATCTTCCCTTCTAATATTGATACCTTGAACACATTTCTACCTCCCTACTTCCAAAATGGATTTACTTAGATATTTTTCCACTGGGAGGAAGAGGTAAGGTGATAGTGGGAACCCCTATTAAAGACCCCTATAAGGATTGAAGAACTTGGAGGCAACACCATTTATAAAGAAAATGAAAATGGGGCTAGTTACACAAATCATAATCCAATTAACAATATGCAACGAGAACCCAAGATGTAAACGAAAAATTATCAACTACATATAGGATACCTTGTCATATTCCTTTGAGAGATCAAGTTTAATTAATATTTATAGCATATGAGATAATTTTATAGAGTGTAACCCCTCTTAGTGTATCCCCTCTTGTACTATGTTAGGTAGCTAGAGAGGTGGTAGTGGGGGGAGGCCATAGTGATAATAGTAGGGTCATTCAATGTAAGGTGTACTAGGTCCACTATAGTATTAAATAATTCCCACTATGGTAGTTAGATGGCCTATAGTATTAAATAATTCCCACTATGGTAGTTAGATATAAAAATGCAAGAGGACTTCTTATAAGGTTTCGCTTATAGAAGGTTCCTCCTCTAGAATGTTCTTAGGTGGTTGGTAGCACTATATAAATGGGTTCAAGAAATGTAATGAGTGATACAAGTGGATATCGGTGGCCACCCACCTTTTCCAACTGTCTCAAAACAAGTTTCTGGCAATTTTGGTAATTTACTATTTTTAGTAGTTTTCACTTTAGGAGCCGTTTTGAGGCCCTAAATGATGTTTTTTAGGAAACCAGGTTTGAAATATTAAATTTCCCTTAATATTGAAGCTAAAATGAATCTCATCAATGATACCTTTCCAACGAGCTATCATACGCCTAAAACAGATATCATATGCAAAAGTTACGACCCCGAGAAGTTGATGTATTAACTTACCCAAACGGGGCCCACATGACTTTTGACGCTTCATTTCCTAGGGTTAGGTTTTTGGATGTCTACATTTTTTTGAATTCATGATTATTGTAAAAATTCCTTTAGAGCCTCATTGTAATAATCTTCTTGCGAATGAGTGCAATCGTCACATATCTTCTCAGAGATAAGCTGCCACCATTCCAACAAGCTTGTTTCCGCTGCATTTTACAGTTTCAACTTATTTCGTTATTGAATAGAAAATTGATTTTACTGTATCTCTGTTATTTTGTGTTAAACACCTGTTAATAATTTGTAGTCATTTCGTTCTACTCAAATAATATGGATCAATGGTATCAGAGCGTTCTACTCCTTGTCGTCTTAATGCATGTCCCCAACGAGGTTGGAGTACAAAGAGTTAGGTCTCGAGCTTGTTTCTCTTGAGGACAAAATATCTCGCACGCCCAAGCGACCTATCATGGTAGGAGAAAATAAATATGACGGGACAGGAGATCCTTTCAAATTTTTTATTGAGGAATCCCTCAAGCAACAGAGGAACGAGATTATGGATAATTTCATGCAAATCCTTCGGCGGCTACCAACATGCAACACATCTTGTTCGAGCGGAGGCACCGCCCCCTTCAAGGTATAACTAAACTTAGATATTCATATATTTGAAGGTCAGATAGAGGCAGATGCTGTAGAAAAGTGGTTAAATCTACTAGAAGGGTATTTTTCTTTCCATAACTTTTCGAATAGAGAAAATATTACTTTTTGCACTCCTCAAAGCCATTCCCCATGTCAAAGATTGGTGGGAAATTTTTTGTGAGCAAAAGGAAACATAGGAACCATCATTATTTACAGTCATGACCACCTAGGAATCCTTCAGGGATTCTATTAAGGAACAATACTACCCTATCGGAAGTTATGACGACTTGTATACCAAATGGACCACACTACGGCAAGAAAGAGACAAAGCAGTGCCAGATTTCACAAATATCTTCCATACCTTGTGCACCAAGATGGGTATCAAAGATTCAAAGCGACATCTGGTGCTCAAGTATCATGGAGCTCTACATAGATACATCCATACCGAAATGGAATTTCTGGAGATCTCATCCTTGGGCGTGACGTACCGATATGCCGTCAAAATCGAGCAGAAGATCAAACAAAAGACGCGACAATTTGGGCCTTGGAAACCCTCACAACAAAATCCAGGAAAGGGAGGATCAACCCATAGAACAAAGGACAGAGCAAGGATGGACAATATTACGAAAACCAGTCCAATTAGTAAGCAAAGAAGGACACCGGAAAGACAAAGAAATATATCGGGAAGTGGTGCGACTTCCATAAGAGCCCTTGGCATAACATTGTTGTCTGTCACTCAAAGCAGTCGCTGGTGGCCGAAGTGAAAGCCTCTTAATCAGATGCGGATTCTAACTTTGAGATAGAACCAGAAAGAGGAAGATGGATCATTGACATGAAACCCAATGCCACCGTTTCTACCACCAAGCTCTAGCCTGGTCAACCACATGAGCCAGAAGAAGGAGAGCACCTCTTCCATTCACAAATGTGGGTAAAAGGCACCCCGCTACACTTCATCGTTGATAGAAGTAGCCAGAATAAAATCATATCAGCAGAGCTCATCAAGCGGCTGACCCTGCCAACAATGCTGCACCCACAACCCTACACCATTGGATGGATCCACCAAGGAATCAATCTTCGCATCAGCCAATAGTGTCAAATTTCGTACGACATCAAGCCCTTCAAAGACGAGGTAATGTGTGATGTTATTTTGGGCCAACCTTATTTATGGAAACATCATATTGTATATGAGTCTAGGCCTTGTAGTGTTATTATTACTTTGAATAGGAAATTGTACAGGATACCCAAGGCAGTTCCACCTAGTACTATTTCCTTGATCTCTGCTAAGCAATGCAGGAAGGTCATCTCTCAAACAAGGAAGTTTGTCTTCTTCGTGATTCACTCTTATAATAAGTGAAAGATCACAGCCACATCCAGGGTCTTTGTGGTCAACCTCTCCATGCAACATAAGAAAGTAGATAAGGTCATGGAAGAATACTCAGATATCTTCTCCTCACCTACCAGGGTACCTCTACACTGCCAGGTCAACAACCCCATCGATCTGACCCTCAACGCACTGCAGCCCAATGGGCCAGTCTATCATCGCTCCCTGTTAGAGAATGAGGATATCAAGCGATAGATCCAAGAAATTATCCATAAGGGGCACATCCATACCATATCATCACCTTGCGAGAGCCCAATCGTGTTGGTAGAGAAGAAAGATCGAACCTGGCGACTCTGCATTGATTACCGGGCTCTGAATAAAATCATAGTAAAAAATCGGTATGCAATTCCCTGAATCGATGACCTCCTTGATCAACTCATGGGGGCCAAATACTTCAGTAAGATTGATCTGAAGTCTGGCTATCACCAGGTCCCAATAGAACAGACAGATGTATGGAATAACGCCTTCAAGTCAAATGAAGGCCTTTTTTAATGGTTGGTCATGCCCTTTGGTTTGACAAATGCTCCATCTACTTTCACAAGGATGATGGATGATATCCTATGACCATTAACTAATACTTTTGTAGTGGTGTATTTGGATGACATTCACATTTACAACAAGACTTGGGCCGAACACTTGCAGCATATTCATCAGGTTCTGCACACCCTGCGGCAACACGAGCTATATGCCAACTTGGAAAAATGATCCTTCAGCATGGGCATGGTCCATTACCTGGGCTACATCATTGATCATCATGGCATACATGTGGATCCAACCAAGATCCAAGTCATCCGTGAATGACCATCCCCAAGCACACTCACTGAGCTTCAGAGCTTCTTGGGCCTTGCCAATTTCTACCACAGGTTTGTGTTGGGATTCTCCCATATTGCATGGTCCCTCAGCCAAATAACCAGGAGTGGTGGTAAAGAAAAATTTGTGGATTCAACTGAAGCTAGGATAGAAGAGATGATGGATACTAAGATGGATGGCTTAAAAAGGGAGATCATGGAACGGTTGAAAAAATTTCTAATAGAGAGGCCACCTGAAAGTGACAATGTATCCCATGAAACTCATGATGATGACACAAGGAAGATAAATCAAGATTGGAGAAACTCCAGCTTTGGGTTGAAGACCAACCACTTTCCTAAGATCGATATGAGGAAGTTTGATGGAAAGGATCCAATCACATGGATACTCCATATGGATTAGTTCTTTGATCTACATGATGTTCCAAAGACACAAAAGGTACAAATTGGGTCCTTATATTTAGAACCTAATCAATTTGTGTTGTATCGATGGATTTTTTCTCGTAAATCACTTGCCACTTGGAAAATTTTCACATAATAAATGAGCGCACACTATGAGGATACAAGGAGAAGTACCTTCTTAAACCAATTGATAAATCTCAAGCAAAAGGGTTCAGTTCCAGAGCACATTGAGAAATTCAAAAGATTGAATATAAAGGTAACAAATATTCCATATGAGCACCTGATTGATGTCTTCATAGGAACTTTAAAGGAAAATATTCAACATGAGGTTTGCCTTTGGGAACCCAAATCATTGGAGAATGCATTCAGGGTGGCGATAAATGTTGAAAGTAAAAATCTAGCTATGGCTACTAGAAGGACCACCCCTAAAATCTATCGAGAGAATAATGTTCTTCTAAACCACCTCAACCTACAATATTGACACCACAACAATTGGAGGAAAGAAAAGAAAAAGGTTTATGCTTTAATTGTGATAGAAAGTATAGTAAGGGACATAAGTGTGGTGAGAAGAAAATATTCTACATAGATTGTGAAGAGCAAGAAGAAAAATAACAAGAACAAGAACCATCTCAAGATGAATATGTAGAAGATATTTCTTCTGAAGAGATGACTCCCACCATATCATGTCATGCATTGGATGGAATTATCCCTCCTCATACCCTCAATATCGAAGGATATATAAAAAAGAAAAAGTTTATAATGCTAATTGCTTTTCATATTACTCATAATTTCATTCACTATAAATTAGCCAAAGCTCTCAATTTCTTTATATATATAGCACCAGAGTTTCGAGTAATGATTGCAAATGGAGGAACTATCAGTTTCTTAAGAAAATACCATAAGATCAATCTTACTATGGGGGAATATGTAATGAATATTCTAATGATTTCTAGACCCATGGGTGGTGTTGGTGTTGTACTAGGGGTCCAATGGTTACAATTATTGGGAACAATATATTTTAATTTTCAAGAACTTTTCATGAAATTTTCATTGGAAGGAAAGGAATTTGAGTTAATGGGTATCACAGGGAAACCCGATAAGGTGGTAAGCTCTAATGGCATGAAAAAATTATTTAAAAAGAGGCATCAATGTGTAATTGTACAACTATGCTCACTATATGTTCAAACAATTAAGCCATGTATTCCCCTATATCTCCAAGGGATCATTGATAAGAATTCCAAAGTATTTGAAGATATTACTAGAGGTCTTCCACCCACTCGCGATCATAATCATGCTATTCACTTAATTCCTGGGAGTGTTCATCCTAACATCATGCCTTTCAGATACCCTTATGCCCCGAAGAGTGAAATTGAGAGTATGGTTGATGAAATGTTAGAGGATGGCATTATTATACCTAGCCAAAGTTCTTACTCTCCACCTGTGGTAATGGTACTCAAGAAAGAGGGCTCATGGCGTATGTGTCCACATTATAGAGAGATCAACAAGATTACCATTAAAGATAATTTTCCCATTCCCGTTATTGATGAATTGTTAGATGAGCTACATGGAGAAATCTACTTCACAAATTTGGATCTCCGTTGAAGGTACCATCAGATTATAATGAAGGAAGAAGATATCCCAAAAATAGCATTCAGAAATCATGAAGGCCATTATGAATTTTTGGTCATGCCAAAAGGCATGACC
>SNQJ01S0069536.1:80851-95620 GCA_010110895.2 Picea sitchensis | reverse complement strand
TGAAGCCGAAGTTTTATGGGCCATACAGAGTCATCGGGAGGATAGACGAGGTGGCGTATGAGCTAGAGCTACCGGAGGGTAGCAAGATTCATAACGTCTTTCATGTCTCTTGCCTTAAAAAGGTCGTGGGACAACAAATTAGCATTTCAGAGGAGTTTCCACCCTTGGATGAGGAGGGCCAGTTGGAGCTAGTGTCGGAGGAGGTACTAGAGCAGAGAGAACACAAGTTGAGGAGTAGGGTCATCTGGGAATGCTTGGTTAGATGGAGGGGTCTTCCAATGGAGGATGCCACATAGGAGGAAGAGCATATCTTGCATCACCCAGGATTGATGTTACTGGAGGACAAGCAATCTCGGGAAGGGAGGACTGTGATGTCTTGTTCCCAAGAGTAGGCCAGCAGGGAGTGACTTAGTAGTCTATGTGTTCCCATAGACTATAGTCAGGCACAAACATGGAACAAAAAGGAGAAATAAGGGTGTTTTGGTGGCTAAACGATGAATGAAGCCAAAAAGCATAGAAAAAGTCACTTAATCCTAAGTCAACGAAGAATTAGAACGAAAAGGTGTTAAAGGGGGACTTAATTAATTAATTATTCACCTGAGGAGGAAAAGCGCCTAGCTTAAGTGAGGTCAATGGTGAATTAGATCGGGAAGAGTATAAAGGGAGGAATTCGACCTAATTCCTCATCATGCATTATTATGATTTGATGTTGAGAGTTCTGAGAGGAGGAAGAGATTCGACTTCTACTATTTTGTGGATTTTTGGAGGAAACCACCACCATTGATCGGTTTTGGTGTTGAGAGACACACCTTATCCCATCAGAGATACCATCCAAGTATTTCCTCGTGCTATTCAGGAGTATCCGGTTGTAGTGTTGTGCAGCTCAGCCAGTGAAGGTGCAAGTCAGATAGAGGGTTTGTGGAGCTGCATGAGGTCAGAGCTCGGATTGTCATTTCCTTCCGACCCAGTTGAGATCTAGCTAGGGTGCTTAGATTGAGCCACTTTCCATCAAATTCTGACGGTATAATCCCTCAGAGCACATCATCCAGCCATTTAGGGCGCAACTCTTTTGGAAGGACAGTTGGGGTTGCAGACGGAACATCAAACCAGATCTAGGGAAACCCTTCTGACCTAGTTTCGCATTTGGTGAGGCGATCATTTTGAGCCCTATAGAAGTTGATTCCGTTGGTGGAATCATTTGGGGCACATCCAGAGACCCAAAAGGTGTGCAGACCCCCCAGGGGTCGAGATCCAGTGCATCAGAGACCAGATCCGTCATCTGACACTCATCAATATCATTCTAGAGGCCAGGGTGCTTCTATTGGGACAATTTCCAGCTCATTTCGATGGGTATAACCTTCCATACGAGTTTTTCAGCTTGTAGCGGTTACCGTGCTTCTCTGGAACCGCTGATTTTGCCGATCTATCCGTGCATGCATCAGATCTACCTTCATCTTATGATCACGGGTATATTTATGTTATTTGCTTGTATTTCAGTAACGATCCATGAGATATAATTGATGACTATCTTCTATATTTCAGTATATCATTGTATTTCCATGCTTGAATTTGATAATACATATTATTGGGCGGTTGATGTTTCTTATGTCCGCATGCATCATCTATAATCTGTTTAAACCACAATATACAACATGCACATGCAATAACCACAAACAACTCAAGCACACAACTAAAACACATCCAGAAACCCCCAGAGTATTAGATCTAATGATAAAATGCATCCAGAAACCCCCAATGTATCAGATCTGCGAGACAGAACACTAGATCCATAGTAGATATCTTGATCAGTGGGATCAAGGATATTTCATGGGCTTTATTTGATTTGACCATTTTTTTATCTTACCAGGGGTTGCATTGGGCCAAAAATAAATAAATAAATTCATTGGTTTGTGGCATAGGGTGCAGTGAATTCAAGCTTGGTTGGTCGTGATGTGTTAACTTGGCGAATTGGCAATGCTAGTGCAACATTAAGTGATGCATTAAACATGGCCGACTTGTTTAGACAAGGCACATTGTTTGGTCGATTTGGAACACCAGATTTGTGCTTTCGTTCATCGTTTCTTTGCTTTGTTGTAATGGAAAGTTTTTTATGTCTGTGAAACCTAATCCTGGGGATACAGATTACATTCCCAAGGTGGTTTTGAGATTAGAACATGTAGCTCATATGTCATACTCAGATGTGAATGTGGTTTGTAGAGATTGCATTGTGGGTGAGTGTTAAATGATGGGTTATCCTCGCACAGTGTACTGGATGTAAGCCTATTTATTTATAGGTATTTAATAGAAATTTTCTATTTACGTGCCATATTTTAATGTTGTCTTTTTTTCTTGCCTCTATGTTGTCTAGTTGAGAAGCTCCCTGGATATTCACAACTTGCTTGTAATTCCATCCATAAAAAAATGAGCAAATGTTATGGAATGAATCTTCCAAAGTCTAGTCAAGACATTATTAGTTAAAGCTTTAATGCTTTGTTTTCTCTATGCTTATAGGATAGGATTTTGATTGTATGTCACAGCCTTTGTACTCATTAATTAGATATTTCATTGACATGCGTCGAATATGTGGTTTCCTGACCACTGCTACTAGATTTGTATCACTTTTCCATTCCAAAAGTTCAATAACCAATTGTGTTGGTTTTTCAATTCCAAGTGTTTTGAAAATATTTAACAGATATACCTGAAATTGTCGTGCATTCCAAATTTATAGAAATATTTACAATTATTCAATTGTCACAATGTATTCTTTACTTGGACACTAAAATCATATTCAAGATTAATAAAAGTATAAAGGACTTGGATTTAGATTTTGTGAAATGAAAAATTTACTTCATTAGGCTAAATCCATTGCACATATTTCACAATTTTTTTGTTCTGTTTTTTTTCCCTTAAAGTTGGACTGACTCTTTTTTTTTTAATTGGAACTCTTGCATATAACCATTCGTTCTGGCAGAGATCTAAAAAGACTAGTGTATCTAACAATATTTGAATAAAATAATAATTAGTAATAGTGAAATTATGGAGACTTAATAAATGAAATTTATGCACTCGTACAATAATTCCTTTGACTTTAAGAGGCCTCTTGAATTGTAGGGCTAGAAAGCGCGAGCGACCATTGGTTGTCGTAATGTTTTTGTCGTCTTCAAGAGAGAAATGAATAATCGTTATGTTAGATTTGTTTTTTTATTGTCTAGTCTCTAGTATAAGAGAATAATAATAATAATAATATTGTTATATCACGTGGATTATAATATTATAATATTATCGTATTATAATCCTGTGCGTGATTAATATGTTAATGATTATGTAAAGTGCTTATAAGGGTGGCTAACATTACAATAGCAATAATTTTATTTTGGTTTTAATGACAATCACATCTATTTTAGTTAATTACTACAAGAATATAGATGTACATCTTTTATTCAAATGTTGGGTTTATTTCTTCATCTTTTAAAATTTTAACTGTAGTAATTATACCGTCAAATACTATAAGCAAAATGTGTTTGAGCATAAGAAATTTTAATTATAGTTTGTGAATGCTTAATAATGTTTGAAATGTTTGAAGTGTTTGCATGTTTTCTTATAATTCTAAGAACAATGATACGTTAACTGGTCAATTCTTTATATATAAATCTAGAAAGCTCGAGCGGCCATTGGTTCTCACAATGTTTTCGTTGGCTTCAAAAGAGAAATGAATAATCATTATGTTAGATTTTCTTTTTATTGTCCAGTCTCTAATATAAGATAATAATAATAAAAACAACAACAACAACAACAACAACAACAACAATAATAATAATAATAATAACAACAACAATAATAATAATACTCAAGTATCATGAGCTAGGGTTCTCGTAGCCGCAGCCCGAACTGTAGCTTCCGCCACAACTTGGATCTGCAGCATCCTAGCCGCTACCTGATGTGTTGGGATCTCTCTGTCGCGGGCTGCTCTAGGTTATCTCACCATCCTCGACCTTGTTTCTTTTGTGGATCGTGTGGTGGTGGAGGTGGATCCATTTTTCGGGTACTTTTCTTGTTGTTGCAGTTGTTTCTTCTACATTTCTTGTTGTTTGCTGGGAGGTGAATCTAGTTCGGCGGTTTCTGCTCCATTTTCGGTGGTCGGATCTTCTTATTCTCCATCCTCTTGGGTATCTTTTGTTTCCTGTGACCCTCTGTGCATGCAAAGTCTTATTTCTTGGCTTTGCATAATTGGATGGGCACAGATCTGGTTGATTTGTCTTTCTTCTTGCTTGATCCAAGAGGCTCTGAAATGCTAAAAAATCAAAGTTCTCCAATGCTCATGAAATCTATACCATCGCGAAGTTCTCGTCGCAAGATTTTCAGTGGCGTTAATGGTTCAAAAATCCAAGTCTGTATGCGAAAGTTATCGCGTTTTGAACTTTTACCCAAACATGCAAAAAGTCAAAGTCAAAGTCAACAGAGCAAAGTGAACAGTCAAATTCAATGGATGATGTCAACAGTATGTCATGATGACATCATCATGACACATGGCAACACTAGACGCTGACACGTGGTAGTCAAATTTGGCCTGTTCAGGCTGAGTTGGACCTGTACATAAGTGACACATGGCAGGATGATGTGGTAGTAGGGATGGTGACGTGGCCTAATGACAAGTTGACGTGTGGCAGTGCGGTGCTGACTGTGCAGGCTGACAGGGCAGTGACATGGCGTATGACAAGCTAACTGTGCAGGTGAATCAGTTGTACAAGCCAATGAGGGTGTGACACGTGGCCCAATCGTAAGGTGCCACATGGCACCACGAAAAAGGCCAATGTTGGTTGGGTAAAAGTTTGTTGCACCTCTGCAGGGTTCTAACAACGGACCTCCCAGGTGGATTGACCTAACCTCCATGCGCTAACCAACCTGACGCGATGTGTTCCTTGTTAACATAGTGGCACACAATTGTTTTATTTTGGGCTATGCAGAGGTTGGAGTTAGTGTTGGTTGGCGGGGGATACCCGTCGAACAAGGCACTGGACAATGTGTTAAATAGAATGGGCATGAACAGCCACATGGCACACCATGTAACCACAAGTCGAGAACCAAGGGCGGAAGACCAGGGGACAATTGGCTTGGCACTTAGCCACATGGCCTTCCACATGACCAAATGTTGGAGGAATAGGGAGCGACGTTGTTGGAGGCATAGTGCTTGGCCATATGGCATTGCCACATGACCAAGGGCCCAAAAGAAGGGGGCATGCACGCCACATTTAGCCCAAAAGTGGGTTTTGAACTTTGTTATAATACTTATTAAAAATCTTATTAATATATATGTCTGATTTAATGGTTTTATTGGCATATTTTTGGGGATTAGAGCCTAGGATGAGGCCATATTGTTTGGGGAAGTTGGGAATTCGACTCCAACTCTTTTTCTACATAAACCAGACATGTGTGCTATCAAAAGACAATGATTTTGTTTCAGGGATGTGGAGAGAAAGCTTATAGGAGAGAGACCATTTTGTCGGTTCTCATGTTGTAAGAGGCCTTTGAGCACATTCGAGGGAGGATTTTGGTGAGGTCTTTTGGATCTGATCATGGAGATCATGTACAACATATGCATAGTGTTTTTGCAACAGATTGTAATCATCTTATTGATGTAATTGAGCATTTGGAGAAGACCAAAAAAGCGACCACCACTGGAAGCGGGACCCAGAGACGTAGCCACACCTTGGTGAACTCCGTTATCAAACCCTCATGTCTCTATTTCTCTCTTAATGTTGTTCTTCCCTCTCTAATTTCTGCACTTAATAATTGTTAATTCGACATAATAATTATGAGTTTATGTGTTTCACATTCTTATCGATTCGGTGCATAAAGTACATAAACTTAACTTGCAAAGTTTGTCAATAAAACCTCTCATTTTCATATCATTGCCACTCTCCCTAGGGCTGGGTTCTAGCCTCGCCTTCAGTCAGATCTTCGTCAGTCAGTCGTTCGCTCGGTGTTGCTGCTTTGGTCATATGGGGTTTTTCTTGGGTTTTGTTGGATGTCAAAGGTTTGATGTATGCTCAAATCGAGTTTTTTGGTGGGTGTTGATGCCCTTTCTCTTTCTCATCTCAAAAGAGGTTCAAGGCCAGAGCTTTTAGGTCTTCGCTCAGGGCGTGCAATGTTTATTGGGTTGCACTTTCAGGTCCTTATTGAGGGAGTGCAAATTTCTGGATTTCTCCTTTTCTGGTGTTTGATGGGGTTTTTGTTGGATCCAATGCTTTCTAATTTCTCTTGATGTGGGAGCCTCATACTGCTCTAACCTGGCAAGTTTGATAATCATGTAATTTTCCTTGAGATTGGTATTGGGAAGTTTAAAGAAAATTGTTTCCATATCGTGGATATTGTATGTTTAAATGTTAAAGAGAAATGTTGTCTTCACAAACGAAATGTCGTGGATTCTGTGTGTTCAAGTTTAAAAAGAATGTTATGGCACAAGCATAAATTGGTAGGAGTTTTGTTTGGACATAATTGGCATTATAAACAACAAATATCCAAATGTTTTTGGGAAAATGATGGTAATGATGATTTTAAAATTAACGAATGTTATTTCTTGTAATAGAACAATAATCATCTCATTCCCGTTCATTGTCTCATTTTTTGCTCATTATATGCCCACCACCTTCCCTATAACATTTAATTCATCCCCTGTTCTGTTATCTTGAATTTAATTTTTAACAAAAAAGGATTAAAAAGGATTGGATGATGATTTTAGTTGGAAATTTTGTTATGGAGACATTGTTTTTGGAATAAAAGGGCTTTGCATTTTGCTTGAACAATATTCATTTGTTGATTCCCGTACATACTACCATTTTTCATTCATTACAAAGCCTCTCATCTTCCCAATGACCCTATCATTCCCTATTCAAATTGCAATTGATTATTGAATTAGAAATGTGGTGAGTTATATCAATGGATGGATTGCATATGCTTTTGTTGTGAATGATAGATCCAACATCTTGATTTTATTTAGGTAGAGTATTAGTGAATGGATTGTTAAAAGTTTTCATATTTTGATTGGAATATTGCTTAAGGATGAGTTTTAGCATGGGCAACAATGGCAGAGGTGCAAACAGAGGTAGAGGAAATAATTGGCAAAGAGGCCATAGAAGGCCACTATTTTCAATACATTTTGTCGTTGATCTGCAAGAACCGAATCAGTTTTTCCAAGCCATATTCTTTTATTTAGTTGGCCAAGGGATTCTACAACCTAGACCTGAGAGGCCTCATTTCCAACCACATCAAAACTTCTCTAGTGTCTGTGTCCCCCCTCATGTTTCTATGCAGCCAGAACCACTTGCCAATGATGGCTGGCAAGAGATTATCCATCAACCTACTACACATCATCATGGTTGGCCTACAGTATCGTTGTCATTTCCCCCTCCTCCATCATGATTCAACCCAAATTCCCAAGCTAATCATGTTGCCTCACCAATACAGTCCTCTCATGCAAGCAAGAGATTAAAAACTACCATCCCCGAGCTAGAATTAGATAAAGGAAAAGGGGTGTCTAACCCCTCCAAGTCTTCCAAAGACTCATTCGAATCAATGCCCTCTCATCTCCTCCTCAAAGATAGTTTCTCCCATGTCATCAGTGAAATCCACCCACAAGGTTCCAATCAATTGTAGGCTATTGCACAAGACAAATTAAAAAAATGATCAAAAGAAGGCAACAGTGAAAAGAGGCAAAATGCCTCTCACATAAAATATGGGTTTTAATGCTTTTTAATGTTAATTTTTTTTTGAGGACAAATTTTATTGGTATGATGACATAATTTTTTGGACAACAAAGACACATTTAGACATAACGTTTTGGACAACATGAATATGATTCTATTTTTGGCTATAGTCATGTTTTATTTTGATACTAAAATATTTGACTATTTATATGAGGATGGGAATTACAAGGCAGATATTTGAGTTAATTTTGGGGGTGTTATATTTCATATTTTGATGATAATTAAAGAAATGAAAATTGGAGTGACAAGGGATCCCACCTATTTAGTTATTATTTGAAAAGACCCGTATTTAAGTATTATTTTTTATTTGTCTCAACTTATTAGTTAAGTTAATTAAGCTTAACAAAAGAAAGGTAGTTGAACTACCATAACTTATTGGGAAAGAATAAAAGCTCAATCAAAAGAAGAGACAAAGGGAGAGAGAACAGAAGTGGAACTTCTGATATAAGGTCTACTTTATACTTGTGAGATAATTCTTTTCTTCACTCATTCTGAGTTTACTAGAAAGCTAAACCATCTTGATGACAACATGATCTTATTGAAGGCAATAATATTCAAAACTGAATCATATCTTTCAACAACTTGTTTCTAAAGGTGTATGATCTATCTTTGGCAATCAGTGTGTTCTTGTTTGTTTATGGATTAAATTTCATGACTGATAAATAATATTTTGCAGAGTCAATTGACATCATTTTTATGGAAAGCTAATCCAGATCTTTATCTTCAGTTTTCTTTTGTTGTCATAGTCTTTTTGTATGGTGCCCATCATAGACTTCTAAATCTGACTTTGTGTTACGTGGAAAATATCTCTATGGAAATGGGTAAACCACAACAGATGGAATGACACACAGAAATCAACTCTAATCTAAAGTATGCTATATAAATGAAATGATAACAAGACAAGGCCAAGAGCCTACCTTGTCTGGACGTTTGATGAAGACCACCGTTGAGCACGCAACCCAAAACATTATACCTCCAACTTGTCCTCAACAACCAAGATACACAAGCATATGGTGATAATATATAATGTTAGCATAATCCATTAACATACATGAAAAATACGCCCATGGAATAATAATTCAAATATTTGCAAGATATCAATTGGACGAGAAAAGAGTATTTCTATTAAAATAATCAACAAAAGTACATGAGTGACAAACTTCTGTAATGACACATATCGTAACCGAGAAACTAAGTCCCTCCAACTGGGCCTCCACCACTTCAATCCTCCACCAAAGGCAAGCTCATATAAAGGAGTCAATGAGATTCTCCCATCACAAAGAAGGAAGAGCTTGGGGGTTGAACAAGGAGTTTAGACTTTCAAGGACAAAGGGATCCAGACTTAATATGAAGTGAAATTTCTCCAGAGCGTCTTTGCTCTCAAAGTTGAATTTTTGAATCTCCTCAAGGCTTGGATATGGCTCAATTTATAGCCTTCGAATGGAATTGAATGGTTGAGTCAGAGCATTTATAGTATATGGAAGGTCAAGGATCATGGATCTCATGACATGGCATGGAAACTCAACACAATTTTTAATTTTGAGCACCAAACCCGATGTACACGGGTTGTAGTGGAGCAACCTACATATACGCTTGTTGTATAATTGATAGGGTGCATATGTATGGGAAAATGTGCATTTTTTTCTCCGAGAGGTGCAAAAGGGGACTTCAAGTCTCCATAGAAAAATGGAAAGGCCATCCAAGCAAGTTGCATGGAGTGAGGCAAAATTTGATGTAACACTTTGGTCCCCACCCTTACAGGGGTTTGTAAAGAGAATTCTTCTTTGTATCTTAGAATGAAGTTAATATAAAAATCGGATTCTTGATTTTAGTCTCACATGTGTATCTTAATGATATTTTTCAGATTTTGTTTTTGTCTTTGTCTCTTATCCATGTACACACTTATGTATATTTTTACTTTCTTTCTTTTGCACAGTTACATATAATATATAAAATCATCCTTGGTTCCTCGTACATATTACCTGTGGATCAAGTGACTGTTTTGAATTTTAGGCTATAAACTCTGGGTGACATTCCCAACTATCTTGCCTTAGCTTAGTAAGATATGGAAATGTTTGAGTGAGGTTCTTCATACCTTTTCCTCAACAATGATTAGGTGTTTCTCAAGCTCCAACCTTCCAAAAAAACATCTCTCAAAGACCAGGTACATCACAAGTTGAAACCCAAGTTTTATGGGCCCTAGCATATCATCAAGCGTATTGGTTCAGTGGCCTAAAAATTGCCTTTCCAACTACTTCCAAAATCCATTTGGTGTTCCATGTTTCCTATCTGAAGAAAGTGGTCGGATATAATTGTAGGGTCCAAACCATCCTTCCAAAATTATATGAAGATGGCTCCCTTTGGCTCCAACCAGAAGCAATCCTCAATACCTGTGAATGTCAGTTGTGTGACAAAACTATCAAGGAAGTGTTGATCAAGTGGAAGGACACATCACTAAAGGATACGACTTGGGAACCAATGACCATACTCCAACAGTTTCAACACCTTAAACCTTGATGACAAGGTTGCTTTTGAAGGGGGAGGGCATGTTAGGATCCGATATTAACCCCTCTTCACATGTCATTAGTTAGTAGGATATGTTTTGTGTAATAAAAGATGACATTAGTTAATAAGGCCTATATGTGACTGTTACCAAGTTAGCCCACGTACAAGTCTGTGAACAACATTTTTGAAAGGTTTTAAATCAAAAAATGGTTTATCCTTTGCAAGATTGTGATTGAATGGAGGTAGAGGGAGCATGAAGAGATAAATGCAACAATGGCAAGAGATGCAAGGGCCCAACAAGGTTTAAATATATGCGGCCTTTATAAATTTTGGGCTCTCAAGGGAATGAGGGATCAAGTGAGGTTAGTCCAATTGCTAGTAAACTACTGGGATCTAGAGACAAAGTCCTTCAACCTCGATTGGAAACCATTGAGGATTGAAGTGGACTATATATACTTCATCATAGGATTGTCTCGCCAAGGCGAGGTAGTGAATCTCTAGGCCCAAGGGGCTTGGGGTGGTATGAATATGGAGGAGTACATTGCCACCAACTGTGTTGCAGGCACATATAAAGTAGGGAGCCAACTCCCAATCATGGTGATCAAGAACCTAAGCTTAAAGATCATCGTGCTTGTACTCACACGGATTTTGGGGTCGACCTCGTTGCACCAGGCATCAAGGCCACTCATGTTCTATGCGGTGGAGTGTTTAAGAATCACTATTTATGACTGGTGTACCTCACTGCTGGCTAACATGAAGAGCCAGTTGATGGATTACAAACAACGAAAAATGAGAAATTTCGGATTTGCATCCATTCTTTGTAGTTTTTTCTTTGAGAGGGTTCTAGGCTTGAGCCCTAGAGTAGAGATTACTCCACATAGACACCACGATCCAACCATGTCATTGTAGACCGACAAGATGAGGCGGCTATGAGGTGGTAGGGTGCTAACTCCCTACAACGATGAGTTCTTTTTTTGGTGGCGCCGATAGGTCATAACCATTGACGACTACCCTTACGGAAGGATCGACTATAGAGGGGATCCAGACATGCCTTTGCCACCAGGTTCTACCTATGGTGATATTGGTAAGAAATGTTTTTATATATTTCATATATATATATATATATATATATATATAATAAAAATAAATAAATAAAAACACAAATATTTTTGTATGGTATCAAGTATTAACAATTGCTTTGTTATGCAGATGTATGTTCGCGACGGCCAAAGGGATTCCCATGACATCGGAGGAGGGGCCGAGGAGATGAGTAAGTGGGTGGATATGCAGAGAGAGTGCTACAAAATGTGCAAGGGAACCTGTCTCGATTGATGCACAAGATTCTTATGGTTCAAGTGGAGGATCTGCTAGAGGCGATGTAGCGACAGGCGGTGGGTGTACACCATGCGTGGGTGGGACTCTTCCGATGTCTCGTAAACGCTATAGTGTGCTATCATGATACACATCCAACGCAACATGCATAGATGCCATGGTCATATTATATACATGCCATAGATGTATTTTGAGGGTGTGAGCCCCATTTTGTACTATGACACCATATTTTTTGAACTCGAAAGGATAAAATATAAATAAATTTAGTCTTTGGCTTTACTTATATATGTTACAATGTGTAAATGCATGGATGTGTTTTCTTTTTTTAGTTATGTGACAAATACCAATCTAAATTTGCATAAGCATCAAATACATGATTAGAACTTCTAGGTATGTGATTATAAGTAAGCAAATCAAAGTATCGTTCCAAAAGTCGTACCCATAGGAATCATTGGAGTAGAGTAGGATCTTGCACATGGTAACTTCCGTTCAATTGAAATATGACTAACTAGGAGTCCAAGTGAACCTCTAAAGACCGAACACCATGTGAAATGGAGTCGTGTAATAGCTCTATACCAACGCTATACTCAGCCGCAATATTCGTTGATGGCTCCAGACGAACGCCGCCTGAAGACACCAGTTGGCCCTCGAGTGAGTAAATGACCCAAGCGACCGAAGCCATGTTCTGTGTATGACGACTGACACCGTCCGTGAATCCTAAGTAATTTGAAGACTCCGTTGACATATTCCAACCAATGGAAAACTTGATAAGCAAGACGATGACACAAAGGAAAATATGTATATACACTAAGATACACTAGTATACAAAAGGTCACGCCCAAGCTTGAGGGATCAAGCGTAATACCTTTTAAGGTAGAGCCCATTTCTGGGCTCATCCAACATATTCCCTTCATAATCTTCCAAATCATAGGATCCTTTCCCTAAGACACATCACACGATATAAGGACCATGCCACATGGGGTTGAACTTGCCTTCCCCCAACAATTATTTGGAATGGTTGTAAAGGAGAACCAAGTCACCCGTAGTGTACTAATGAGGATAGACATACTTATCGTACTGAACCTTGACATGTCATTTATTTGCTTCAATAGGCATAGAGGCATCTTGACGCTGCACATCGAGACGTTTCAGGTGTACGAGGCGTTCTTCAAGATCGTATGTGTAAGGTAGGAGCTCATTTTCCAACTTAAGGGAATGTATTTCACATTCAATCGAAAGGATTGACTCCACACCATGTACTAAATGAAAAGGATAGAAACCAATGGAAGTATTTACCAAGGTTCGGTATGCCCAAAGTGTAGGGTAAAGCATCAGATGCCAGTCAGATTTACTCTAGCTGACAGTTTTTTGCAAGATGGTCTTGAGAGATTTATTCACCGCCTCTACTTGTCCATTTTCCTGAGGATAGTAAGCGGAAGAATAACTGTGCTTAAACCCCAGTTTTGATGCTAACTCTCTCATCATTTCATTCTGAAAGTGACTGCCATGATTAGTGACAATCTCTCTTGGGATTCCGAACCGGGCTATAATTTGGTTGAATACAAAGAATGTTGTAGTCTTACGATCGTATTTAATGGTAGGCATGGCATATGCCCATTTAGTAAAGTAATCTATGACCACAATAATATGTTGGTGCCCCCTAGCCAAGGCTGGGTTGCAGTCCATAAAATCTACCACCCACTTGGTGAAGGGACCAACGATGACGACTGGGTGAAGAGGGGTTGGATACAAGCACATTTTTCGAGTGAACACATGGCAAGGGTGACACTTCTTGACCGCTTCAACACAATATTTACAAATTGACGACAAAAAATAAATGACTCACAATATTTTTTGGGTTGTCGCAAGCCCGGATGAATGACCACCACAAGCCCCACTGTGACAGTCATTGAGAATAGACTCATCTTCCTCGTGAGTGAAGAAACAACGTAAAATATTATCTACCCTTCGACGATACAAAGTGTCACCGATGATAAGGTAGTTTTTAGTCTAATGAAGTATACACCGTTGATCTTCTCTCGACAGATGTTGGGGTAGCTTCAAGGTTTGAAGATAGATTAGAATGTCTCCATACCATGGGTTTGAGGATGAGATAAGGAAGATATGTTCATTTGTGAACAAATCATCATGAAAAATGTCCTCGTCAAGTTGAGGGAAATCTGATATCAACTCAACAAAAACTAGCGATTTCTTAGACTTCACCGAAGCAAAATCGAGATCAAATTCTTGCAAAACAATAATCCACTTATTGTATTTCCCCCTTATAATATGTCTGGCGAGGACGCATTGAAATGGATTGATATCCGCAACTACGGTAGTTTTGCAAAGTAATATATAATGTCGTAATGTTTTAACCGCATGTACGATGACCAAGACTTGTTTCTCTGCGTGAGAGTATTTAAGTTCAGGACTGACTAGGTTTTGACTAAGATAGTAGACAATGTGCTCATGGAGCTCATCATCCTCCTGAACCAGAACCATACCAACCATCCCTTTAGACGTGAAGATATAAAGAAAATAGTCTCTACTGTAGTCTGGAGGCTTCAACAGAGGTGCCGATACGAAAGCTTTCTTAAGAGCATCGAAGGATTCCTGGGCCCACTCATCACATATAAATGGAGTATCTTTCTTCAAAAGACGCATGAAAGCCTCAGTTAAATTGGCATAGTTAACTATGAATCAACGCAGGAAATTAGCCTTCCCCTGTAAACCTTGAAGTTGTCTAATGTTGTGCAAGGGAGGCAATACAAGTATTGCCTCAACCTTCATAGGATCTACCATGATCCCATGCTCAAACACTAAGAATCCTAAAAGACGGCCATACCTAACGCAGAAGATGCACTTTTGAGGGGTCAACCAAATGCAATAGTAACTGTTATCCCCAATTTCATGGGATAACTAGGAGATCATGTCTCGAGGCCCACATGTCCTAGACATGGAGTACCGAGAGCGGGATTGACCTGAGCATGGCCCTGGAGGGCCCATCTATCTTCTTCTTCATCAGACTTGTCCTGACAGCAGCAACAACATCCATCACCATCGACTTGGACTTGCATCGAAGAAGACTCTTGCTCCATGAGGTAATTGGTCCAGGTATCATGGTATGTGTCATGTTTGATCATTATAACTTTCAGATATATGCATCAGG
>SNQJ01S0069536.1:50821-80841 GCA_010110895.2 Picea sitchensis | reverse complement strand
CCTACGCCTGGTTTTCACTGTGTCTGGACATCCTTAGACCATACCACCTCATATTACATGGCTTGAATGATATCCTTTGGAAACTTCCCTCTTCTTATGGATGCTGGCCCAACATGGCACTTTGTCTTTTCTTCGGCTTTGTATAGTAGGTCAGTGTAATGTCTTTGAGCTATTAGATGATATGCTAGGGGTCTTATGCATGTATTTGATAAAATTAATGATGAAATATGATTGACATTGCTATGATCCCAAGGATTAATGAGCCCATGGAGGGCGAAGTTTTTGATGTGCAGGACCATGCTCGATGGACAGGTACCAGTGGACTGGTACACATGGGGAGATGATTACCTCAGACCTCCATGGGGCTAAAGAGCCCGTCAGATGGTTGTTGGGACCCCATCAAGGGTAGAGACAGGATAGTGATATGATGAACCTTTGCACATGAGAAGAAGAAGGAGGTTCCACCCAGGACACTTTGGCTGAGCCCAGGCTAGTGGGGTTGACCAACTTTAGATGGAACGTTTTCCTCTTGATGGATAGGACGTCACCCAGGAGACTTGGACGTCATCTTGAGCGTGTGGCAGTTTGATTGGATTACTGGCACATGTGGCAGCTTGGAGGAGCCCTAAAAGGGCTAACGTCTAATTTCTGGATGTTGGACTAGCCCCAAAAGGGGCCAACGTCTCCCTCAGAGGGGCTTGATGTCCCACCTTTTGCTCATTTATGTCTTTTACTTATCAGTTAATGTAAAAACAATATGATTTTAGTGGTCAGCCTTGTCGGCTGTTTTAATGACCTAATTTTTAAATTAAAGGTCATTGGATGATATATATTGAGGATGTTTTTCCCTCATTTGGACATAATACAACTCCTTCTCTTAGGAGATCTGATTTTTGCGCCCCACTAGGGTAGTTTTGGTGTTTAAAGTGAGGTGCAACTCTTGAAGGAGGATTTTTCTTGGCATTTATGGCATTTCTCTCAAGGAAGGTTTACAACTAGGGTTTGCTTGTGCTTTTCTTCATGACATGTAAGTGAATTTTCATGCAAAACTTCTTAAATGAATGGTTGTAGGTATAATTTCTTACATTTACTTATTGTATTGCTGATTTAAAACCCTAGGTAACAAGCACACAAGTAGATCATTGTTACATGACCCCTTGTTGAGAAATAATTTTCAGCCATTGAAGGAAGGAGATAGAGCCTAGCCGTTGCTACACTTGTCTTCCTTGTTCTGAGCTAACGTTGAAGTTTATAAGTTGAAAAGAGGAGACGTCCTAGGCCTAGATTGCCCACACCTAGGGTTTCACCTTCTAGGGTTTGAAAGCCTTGCCATTGCAACACTTTCTCCCTTAGATTTATGCTTTAATCTAGCCGTTTTGCCAAGTCTATTTAGAGAAGGAGGAAAGAGCACGAGGCCTTGCTTAAGCAACACTAGAGTGAGCCTCTTTCCCCTAAGGCTTTGATTCTAGGGCCCTGCCTTTGCAACACCATAGAACCCTACCTTCTAGTCTCTAAGTTATCATCCTCCCGATACCTTGTGCCCTTATTTTTGATTCCATATACCCTAAGGCACTGATTTTATCTCCAACGTTGAAGCCTCTGTGTACAAAATAACTCTTTAAACCCTAATCTTGAAACCCTAACTAACTAACCCTAACCCTAACCCTAACTAAGGCTTATGTCATAGTTGGTTATTTTTGACGCAACAAGATTTTGAGTTGTACAAGCAATTAAATGATGATCTAAAGCAATTATTGATTGAAGTGTTGATTGAATATATTATTGGCTTTGTCATCTTGATAGTTATTGATGAGTTAATTCTCTTTCCATAGATAATTGACAAAACGTTGATCTCATTGATATCTATTGCTTCACATTGCTTAAATTGTATCAGATGGTCATATGAAGTGCTAACCATTTGTATATAACCTGCATCTATATTTTTCTATTATTGCTTTGTTACGGGTAGGTGTTCTCATTTGGGACTATACTTCATTATTGGCTGATTAGCTGGACCTTCTGCTTTGGTGGTAACCTGTGAGGAGGGAATTCTATTTTGACCTTCATACTTTAGCCTCTTCAAAACCCCAGGTTACCGAGGACGTCTCCCCTGGGCTAACCTCCCTAAATAGAAAGAACCTCCCCACTGTGTTGACATTGGATGGGGAAGGTTCCTGTATCGCCAGTTTGACCTTTATCCTTTAGCCTTTCAACCTAAACTACAAACTGAGCGATAACAGTAACTACATCTCTCAAATAGTAATCAATGTGATAGAGTGATCTACTCTCTTGCGAGAGTGAGTAGTAAGATCATCTAGGTAAGCTTCGACAATATGCTTGAGATCGTGAAAAGAAAAGGTCAGGGTACGTTAGAAGGTTGCTCTGACGTTTTGAAGGTCGAAACAGATTTTTCAATATGCAAAAACACCCCAAGGACAAATAATTGTCATCTTATGTTGATCCTTGGGTTTGATTTGAATTCGATTATACCCTGAAAATCCATCCATAAAAGAAAAGTCTTCACTTCCCCCGCACTCATCAAGAATCTGGTCAATGAAAGGAGTCGACAAGTTATCTTTAGGACAAGCCTTGTTCAGGGCTCAAAAATCCATACATACGCGGATGGTTCTTTGTTTTTTTTTTTAAATAAAGGGAAGAATATTTTCCCCCATAAATAATAGTTGCCTTGCTATTCAATTTTGAATCAAAGGCATCTATGGGAATAGGGTTGGACACCCATTCAGTCAAGGCAACCCGGTAGATGAAACCATCATTAAGTAGTTTCTCTACCTTTGCCTTAGTAGCATGGGCCTTCATAGGATTAACAACTCTAAGACATTGTCGATTAGGTTTAGCATCCAGATAGGTTTTAATTTCATGTTAGACAATGCCGGGATCAATCCCTAACATCTCTTCATATGACCAAGCAAATACATCACAAAATTATTTGAAGAGATCAATGTAGATATGAATTTCTTCAGAGGAATAATCTGCACCGATACATACATTCTCAATTTTGCCAGGAATATGAGAGATGCCTATCATGACAGTAGGAGAAATATTCACCAAGTTTCCTTCAACATAAATGCCATACATATCTAATGGAACCATGGCATGACCGACCATATCACTCAAGGTATATCTAAAGTCATTGTGTTCGATCTTAACAAGCTTTGGGAGGAAATATGAGCGATGATGCATATCATCCCAAGGTCCATCAAGACCATATATGGCCTCTAAAATGGATTCATCTGAAGGTAAAGTATTATTGAGGCAATCATGTGAACAAGATGACTGAATGACCCATATGGGCTCTAGAATAGGATCCACTTCGACTATCCGCGAGGAGGAAGGATCTGGCTCAACAGTAGCGTCAAGAATAGACCGATACATAACCTCTGCTGCCGACAATGGCATTGCCATCCCAATGTGTGACTAACCTTCATACGACATAGTCAGGGAAGATAGGCTCCAATGGTTGTTGAAATACGAAGTACGGAAAGGAAAGGACCTCATCAACGCTGAAGACTCACTGGAAATGGCATGAATATAGTGAATTGGTGCCATGAAATTAAAGCTACCCATTAGAGAGGGATACATTATGACCCCAACATCCTCAATTGCCTGTTGAGAATTGTCGATCATAGGGACTGAAGGTCCAATCAATGCACTAGGACTAGCGTGCACAAAGGACAATTGATCAATCATCACTATTTTCCCTTCGCGAGGAAAACATAAAGTGTGGAAAATAGACGACACAATGACTATCATGGCATAAGTCCAATTATGCTCTAGTAGTAAATTATAGTCGAGGGGCACATCAACCACCTCGACATCAACTTGCATTGTCTTCCCACCTGACTGGACCAGAAAAGAGAGAAGAATTCCATGGGGTTGAAATGAACGCCCATAAAATGCGGTCAACATAGTCATAGATTGGGATAGTGTCGGAGAGCCAATGACTTTCCAATAGGTTAGGGACATCACACATGTCGCATCACCTTCATCAATTACAATGCGTTTGATGGTAATTTTTGTGTACTCCACATGGATTTGAAAGGCCATGTGGTAAGGTAAGCGAGGCCTAACATCTGTTACATCAAACTTGATAACATTCAAGCCACATGGGTCTAGAGCTCCTAACACAGATAATAAGGCATCCCTCTATGAAGGACACATCTGGAGCACCTCCAAAGCCAACATCACATAAGGGGTTTGGCCCATATCTTCGACAATCAAATAGTTCTGGGCGACTATGGCTTTAGGATTGTGGGTAGAGCGCTTTAGTACTCCTTTCAGAATATGAGGTGGAGGTTATGGCTTTTCGATCTGCAAGGGTGTTTCCAGAGGAGGAGGAGACTTTGGACCTAGAACAGTCTGTGAAGAACCGTAATCGCGATATCAAGTGGCTACATCAATCTGAGACTTGATCATATTGACACATAGATGGACACCTTCATGTGTCGAGGGGTTTTGACTCCCGCTCGATGCATTTTCGGTGTTGGGGGTCCCCGAGGCCATGTGCTCATTATTTGGAAACAAATTTGTTAGCACAACGGGTGGTTGAGATAAGAGCCTCGAGGCTTCCTCGATTTTCAGGCATAGGTGGGTAAGGTGATCATCTTCACAAAGTTTACAAGGAAAATTCACCTTCCATTTTTCTTTCTTGCCCTCACGAACATTATTATTCGATCTATCCTTGTTAGTGTTGTCCTTGGCTTTATTATTGTTTTCCCTACCTTTGTGATTGTTATCTTGTCCTTTATTTTTATTCATGCTTGATTGTTGGTTACCATTTAGGTTAGACGACGATTGTACATAATGCATATCCGCCAACTGGGTGGGGGTGGAGGATGAAGTCGAAGCTTGTCCTTCTACAGGCTGGCTTAGAGGCAAATATTTCAACTAGTTTGTCACTAAGTTTGTAGACTTAGCATTTGTAGAGCCTATGATGCCATCAACATGAGGCTCAAGCTTTTGTCTAGGGTGATATTTTGATCGCGGTGCGTCAGGAAGAATTTGATACAACATCCTAGATTGAGCATATATGAGGTTCGATAGCTGGGCTTTGAAAATAGCTTCTTCCTTAGATGTTACTCCGGATGTAGAGACATCCTTTAAAATATAAGGCAATAACGACTTAAGGAACCAGTCCAACAAAAACTCTGGAGGAATGTAGGCTTTGATCAACCTCTTATGTCTATGCCACTCTTGGATATGGCTCGAGATGTGTGTGGATTTATCTTGGAAGAGAGATGACAAAAGTTTTATGTTGGTATCATAATGAATCGACAACTGGAAGTGGTTGAGAAAGACTAAAACCATCTGATTAAAGTTTTTGTATGTTCCCCCCGATAGCTCAATGTACCATTTCGCGATGACCCCCATGAGGATGAGTTGAAATAGTCTCAAACGAATAGAATTGTCATTCAGGGACTTGGATGAGCACCGAAGATGAAAAGTAGTGACATGATCACCTAGATCCTCGCCAGTCTTGCCTTTGAATTTTGGAATGTTTGAAGGAATCTTGGTGGGGACAAGAGGGCATAACGGATAGTAACGCATAGGGTCATTCATTAATTTTGACAAATCTGGCAGATTAAGCATGGCCACAAAAGGGAGTCAGGGTTGCGACATTTGATCCCATGCTCCCGGGAAAGACTAGGGCTAAGGGATTGCAGGCCATTGAGGGTTTTGGTATATGCCATGGCCCTGTCCAGTAGGATAATATCCTCCTCCAAATTGATTCATAAAAGGTTGTATGGGAACCATACCTACAAAAGAGACATGATGAGGGTTATATATGTTGCCCTCAGTTGAAGGGGCTCTGGGCTGGGGGTTGCCCATAGTGTGAAACTAACTCCCTCCAGATGGAAATCCGAAGGATAGAGGGGAATTCTCCATAATAAATTCTTTTGTCGGAATCAGCATGGAGGAAGAGGGGATAAATCATGGAATATAGGAAGTGAATTTTTCGCCTGATTGAGCACTCCATCCAAGAGCATTGAGACTAGGATTAGGCCTGGAGGAAAGAGGAGGCCAACGTCGAACTGTAGGATTCATTTGGGGAATATGACCTCCACCAAACAAGAGAGGAGAATACAAAGGATTCTTGCCCCCAGGTCCAAAACTAGGATTCACATTAGCCGCTGGAATGGAGGATGAGAGTTGCGATCTCATGTTGGGAATACCAAAAGATAAGGGATTAGAGACCGAAGGTATTGATTGAGAATTGTGACCTGGCGTACCAGAAAGAGATCTAAAGGGGTTTGATCCTATGGGTCGAGTAAAACCCACAGGTTGGGTGGCACTAGAGGCAGGGATCTTTGGCACTCCAACCGTCGAGGCTGAAGGAGTCGAAGGGATCCCACTAATCACAGAAGATATATGAGTTGAGGGACTCTTTGTGATGTTTGGGTTTGACTCAGTACTCATAAATGGATGATCACAAATTTAGGGGGTGGAGATATATGTACCACATTTATTAACATTATGCATTTTAGAAGGAAACTTCGGTGAAGGATCAAGATGCGCTGGTAACTTCAACAAATGGCGAGACCTGCGAGGAGGCTGGTCTTTCTCCATGATGACTCAAGACTCGAGATATAAAACCAAATCCTAGAGCCAACTAATAATCAGAGAGCACACCAAAATAAAGCAAAAAGGCCAATGCACACAAATAAGATATAATGGATGAAAGGGGCCTCCCTCACTAGAGTAGGTATGTCTCACCCAAGAGGGGCTTGAGACTCCCTTCAAAAATTGGAGGTATCTGAATCAATCATAAGGGCCCTTGTGGGCTTAACAATGTAGTCGATCAGATCCCCCCAGAGAGGTAATCCTCCATAAAGGCTGTGTGTTGTTCAACCCTTATCTGACTCGGGGTACCTGCAGAATAACCCCTAAGAGTAACCTATGTGGCTACCTATGTCAAGCAACTAGAGTCACCACAATATAACCAATGCACAGGTGAACAATAGTAAGTCCGGTCCACCGTATGAACAGGGTAACAAATCCTAAAATATTGAAAGCACCGCCTCTCACAGAGGTAAAGACACTAGCAAGACCCCCAAATATGAACAGAAACCTAGAAATATCTCTGACGCTAAGAAGGTATTAGAGGGCTATCTCTGCAACCAACTTCGCATGACCTCGTGCTTAACTCCGGTGTAAGCGGAGCCTCCTCATGTCACTAATTACACAATGGGTTTCACCACTACCTAGTCAGACACACATGTTTAGTTTAATAGCCTTGGAGAATTTTACTCACAAAATCCTATTCCAAGGCCCTATGTCCTATACTTGTTTGTGTACCCTAAAAAATAAAATCGTTTCTACTCAATTTTAATTAATCAACGTTAATTTTAATGGCTTCTTCTTACTCAATGGGTGTGGTCGTGAAACTGATGGTATTACAACTCAGCATATAAAAAGAAGAAAATATAAAAACACTTCTAAGTACTAGTCTTGAATTTCAAAGAGATGGTATGCTTCTAAATGCAATCTCTACGATTTCAATGAAATAGAATCTTTCCCAATATGTCAAAATCAATGCAAAGTAATAAAAAGTGAAAATTCCATAATGCAAAATAAACAAATATTTTTGTATTTTCGATATAAAGAAAAGAAAATGCAAGGAATGAATAACAACTTCACAGGCAAGTCCTATTGCAAGCAAAAAGAGACAAGCCAAGCAGGACACCAAGAAGAAAACAGAGACCCAAGAAGACTCAACAACCAACCAAACTCACCCAACAAACGCCAAGCTTAGCCAACAAGACTAAAGAGCTGATGTATGCGACTGTTTGAGCAAAAATCGCGTATATACACACCCTAAAGTAAGACAGATCACGCATATATGCGTCTGTCAGAGGAAAAAACCACGTATACCCAGTAAAACACTGGCATGGCAAGAGTTAAGCCAAGAAATTCAGATGCAAGGTAAAAAATAGGTTGTCAAGCAACAGACAACAAGGAAATTCAGTCTAACAGAGAGAAAATTAAGGAGAAAAACACTCCAAACCCGAAAAAAGAAGATCATCCCCAATATGGTCGCCAAATCTTTTACAAGGAAAATCTCTTTATGGAAAGGGTTAAACCACAACATATGGAATGACACACATAAATCAACTCTAATCCCAAGTATGCTATATAAATGAAATGCTAACAAGACAAGACTAAGAGCCTACCTTGTCTCGACATTCGATGAAGACCACCGTTGAGCATGCAACCAAAAGCTTTATACCTGCAACCGGTCCTCAAAAACCAAGACATGCAAGCATACTGTGATAATATATAATGCTAGCATATCGATTAGCATAATCCATTAACATACATGACAAATACGTCCATGGAATAATAATTCAAATATTTGCAAGATATCAATTGGACGAGAAAAGAGTATTTCTATTAAAATAATTAGCAGAAGTACATGGGTGACAAACTTCTGTAATGACACATATCAGAAATGAGAAACTAAGTCCCTCCATCTGGGTCTTCACCACTTCAATCCTCCACCAAAGGCAAGCTCAAACAAAAGAGTCAATGAGGTTCTCCATCACAAAGAAATAAGAGCTTGGGGGCTGAACAAGGAGTTCAAACTTTCAAGGACAAAGGGATGCAGACTCAATATGAAGTGAAATTTCTCCAGAGTATCTTTGCTCTCAAAGTTGAATTGTTGAATCTCCTCAAGGCTTGGATATGGCTCAATTTATATCCTTTGAATGGAATTGAAGGGTCGAGTCGAAGCATTTCTAGTATATGGAAGGTCAAGGATCATGGATCTCATGACATGGCATGGAAACCTGACATAATTTTTAATTTTGAGCACCAAATCCGATGTATGCGGGCTGTAGTGGAGCAACCTGCATATACGCTTGTTGTATAACTGATAGGATGTATGTGGAAAAATGTGCATTTTTGGCTCTGGAAGGTGCAAAAGGGGACTTCAAGTCTACATAAAAGGTCATCCAAGCAAGTTGCATGGAGTGAGGTAAAATTTGTTGTAACACTTTGGTCCCCACCTTCACAGGGGTTTGTAAAGAGAATTATGCTTTGTATCTCAAAATGAAGTTAATATAAAAATCAGATTCTTGATTTCAGTCTCACATGTGTATCTTAATGATATTTTTTAGATTTTGGTTTTATCCTTGTCTCTTATCCATGTACACACTTATGTATATTTTTACTTTCTTTATTTTGCATAGTTACATATAATATATAAAATCATCCTTGGTTCCTTGTACATATTACCTGTGAATCATGTGATTGTTTTGAATTTTAGGCTATAAACTTGAGGTGATATTCCCAACTATCTTGCCTTAACCTAGCAAGATCTGAAAATGTTTGAGTGAGGTTCTTCGTACCTTTTCCTCAACAATGATCGAGTGTTTCTCAGGCTCCAACCTTACAAACAAATATCTCTCAAAGCCCAGTTACATCACAAGTTGACACACAAGTTTTATGGGACCTTCTAAATCATCAAGTGTACTAGTTCAGTGGCCTACAAATTTCCCTTCTAGCTACTTCCAAAATCCATACTGTGTTCCATGTTTCCTGTCTGAAGAAAGTCGTCGGACATAATTGCAGGGTCCAAACCATCCTTCCAGAATTATATGAAGAAGTATCCCTTTGGCTCCAATCAGAAGCAATCCTCAATACTTGTGAACGTCAATTGTGTGGCATAACTATCAAGGAAGTGTTGATCAAGTGGAAGGACACATCACTAGAGGACGCAACTTGGGAATCAACAACCATACTCTTGCAATTACAACACCATCAACCTTGATGACAAGGATGCTTTTGAAGGGGGAGGGCATGTTGGGATCCGCTCCTAACCCCTCTTCATGGGTCATTAGTTAGTAGGATATATTTTGTGTAATAAATGACAACATTATTTAATAAGGCCTAATAAATAAATGATAATAGTTCAATGTAAGAATATCTAATAGAAGCTTTCGCTTCTAGAAAGATCTTCCTATAGAAGTTTCCTTAGAAGGTAGAATTAGTATAAATTAGAGTAGAAGGTATTGGATATTTTTGTCTTGGCGATTATTGCAATAGAGATCTACTCTATTGGAGGTTTCCCCCTTGAAGAGGCAAGTGAACACTGTGATATTCTATAAAGGTGCTCTCTCTGGTGTTATTTTGGTATTGTTCTAGCTATAATCTGGTTGTTCCATTATTGCTTTCTAAATATTTTTGTTCTGCATATTATTATTCATCTACTATATTGCATTAACACTTGGAGGTATTCAATTTTGTCAAGGTCATTGGTGAGGGCTAATGATATTTGGACCAGTCTATCCCTACTCACATTTCTAGGGATCCTCTACATAACAAGGGATGAGTTCCTGAAGATGGTGGTATCAATAATTCCTCTTTCTTTGAGTATGCATAGTCCTTGGTATACTGCCTTCACCTCAACTCCATTATTAGTGGAAACTCTTAAACACCACATGAAATCTATCCACTTGTTTCCGTTAGGATCATATAGAACCCTCCCTAGTAACTGCTACACCCTCATCCTTTGTAACTCTCCGTCTCTTTGCCTATATACATACACCTCATCCTTTGCTACTGCCTTTCGCCTATATACATACATATTATTACATACATACATGTGTGTGTGTTTAATATATATATGGTATATATACATATATATATATATATATATATATATATATATATATATATATATATATATATATATTCCTTCTAAGAAAAAAAATATACATTTAGATAGTCCTAGGTAGAGTCATAAGCAAGGAGTCTATGGATAACCCTTTACAGTTTCAAAAACAAAATGGTCATATGACAACTTAGATACAATATTCCTTTGGTGTCTTCAAGTATCCTTATCATTAAATAGATTAAACATGTCTTCATAGTCCTAAGAAATCAATTGAATTAGAAAACAAACACAAGGTATTGAAAGACCACTTTAATGTTGCACCATTATTGACCAATGTCCCCGTCGAAGTTCCCTGTAAATAATACCGCGAAGTATAAAGCTTGCATTAAGGAATGGTACTATGTTTTATAGGTTGGTGAGCCAAGTCAATATGTTAGTGGGTTTATGTGTTATTAGGCTAGGGAGCCTAAGTAAGCGAAGGCCAAGAGATTGATTTTGTACATGTAATGGCGTAGCATTAATACAAAGACTGCAGGCGACCGACACGTATGAATACACGGGACTAAACATCCACAAAGCCTAGATAAGGGAGAGGGGTTGAGAGGTTGGAAGAGGGGGTTGTCAGGGCCGTCCGAGAATACCATTAAACATTACCATTCCAAAGTTGTGCAATGTGGATGTTTTGTCCTAAGTTCCTTGGAAGGATGATTGAATTCCAAATGGGAAGGAACGATCTTCATAAGTGGCTGCGTCAACCTAAAGCGAATAAAATGGTTGAGATGAGCCATGGTGGGGTTCCCTCCTCCATTCTACCATCGACTGTCTCAACCGGGAATCCCATATGACCTCTACAAGAATACCCTCACGCACCGGAAACCAAAATGCCCTGTTGATTTCTGGAGAGCCAGACACCCTCTGTCAAAACGAATGAGCCCATGCTCAATCTTTGCGTGATTTATTATCATGCATTCAAAACCCATAACCGTGAGTTCATTCTCGTATACGGTTGTCCGGTCCCGTAAATTGTTGAGCCTCGGGTTACGTGAAGCACCGGGTCACACCGCTTGGGAAACCTGTTTGCCGGTCCCAAATTGACTCGCGGCGCCAAGCACAATTCTTAACGGTGGCTCACGCCGTATAAGCCGTTTCCAGCCTTGTTGTTTTCTTGTGCAATGGAACAGATTAAGGGAACCGCTAAGGACATGTGTGTAACCTCTAGGTATGGAGGTGACGGTTGAAGAGGTGCTCTTTAACAAGTTCCAGCACTCTCTCCAGGAAAGAGAGTGTACAGAGGAAGGATAAAACTCCTGGAAGGAACCTCTCAGAGTCGCTTTGCCAAAGCTTGAGATTTCTCGGGTCCTACCACAGTCAGTCAGCGCAAGGGAGGTTAGCAACCGGTTGGACCTGCCTGTAGTGACGAGAAGGTGGCAATTCCGGGGTGGAACAGGCATGGGGAAGGAGAGTCTATGGGAAGTGGGCACAAGGTTCGTAGAGAATCCTCCTTCTTTTACGCGTATTCTTCCTATAAACCTTACATAGCCTAGGATTCCCCGCGGAGCTTTAGTCCTAGATCGGGGTGACCTATTGTTGAGAGACGAGCAGCGGGTCTAAGGCTGGGAGGTTCGTGGAAGGTCTACACGCAGTTGGAAAAGTATGACAGTTTCAATGATAAGTGTCACTATGTTTTGTAGTTATGTAATTAATTAAATTGCACACCTGTGATTCTTCCAATGTTATCACGTATTTTATGCATGAATTATTTTTTAATTCCATTAATTATAAAATGCTAGTAGTAATTATGTGTTTAACTCTAATTAAGCGTTTTAAGTTCATTAGAATGCATAATGTGTTCCATAAGTGTTTTCCCGCATAGTAGCATTTACATTCGACCGTGGGCTGATGGCCAGGGGCGTTGTTGTGCTTGGTATCAAAGCTTGGTTTCAACGCTGAGCCTGGATGTGATATGGCCTTTGGATCCCGAGCTTGGCAAAACAAATTGTGTTTGGAGGACTAATTTTAGACCTTAAAATGTTTTTGAGTGTCAACGACCTACTTGACCGTGTTACAAGCTCAGGAGGTGTAGCGGTATTATAAAACTACTGTCGGTGTGGTATATGGCCACAGAGAGAACCCACACCAAAAGTATCGGCGATGAAAGTTCAGAAGGAGGTTACCAAGTCATGGGCCATACGTCCTTGAGAAGCAGAGTTGGACGTAATAATTTCAGGGAGAATCGCGAAATCGCGAGGATCGTAAGATAGCCATAAGTTGTAAGGTGGTTAGTGGATGGAGAAACCACCCACCCTAGGATCCAAAATAAACGTTGGTCATTGATCGTGGTTGGTTTGAACCGTTGGATCAAAGCCCGTGAAATTTAGGATCGTGAACTGGGAGCGGGCCAAATTCCCGTCACCCAAGTCCCGAATTGCGGAAACATTAACAAGGGTAGAATCACGGTGGATGCCTCCAGGAAGAAGCGCCGTTCCGAGCCACTTGATCCATCCAACTAGCAGGGAAGTTAGGGCTGAAGAGCTTGACAGGTGTAAGCTTAGGAGATATCAAATGTTTGGATCAGGGGAGGCTCACATCCGTTGATATTATACATGAATTCCCATATCAAAATTCGGGGATTGAAGAGACAAGAGATTTGGAGTCACTACATCGTGAACTCCCAGTTCACAAACCTCCGAAAAAATATCTAGACCGTTAGATCCAAATCATCGAGGATCGCTGGATCTCGTACAAGAACTCGTGTATCATAATTCAGGGATTGAAGTGACAAGAGATTTGGAGTCGCTGCATCATGAACTCCCAGTTACCGAAAAACCTGAAACCCAAAGTTCCGAAGTCCCAAAATCTCAAAGACGAAATAACCACCGGATTTTTACCGTTGGATGTTGGGTAAATGTGGACCATTGATCCACCTGATTTACGTGAATTCGGTAAATTGAAACTCTGGAAGATAGATGTGTGTACCTTAAAACTCTTCGAAGGTCAAAAGCCTGAGTAGCACCTAGTAGTATAGCATTGGTCATGACCTTTGGTTACGAGGGTGGGGAGAAAGAGGGAGCTATCACCTCGAAAATTACAGAGCTGAGCAGAACTCGAAAAATTTGTGAAGTCGAAGCATTTTATTAAATCAGAATTTTGAAATGTGTGGAATTTGGTTAAGAATGATGACCTGACAAATCCCTGTTGTGTGCACGTGTGTTTGTAGAAGCCTAGCAAGTGCCAGAACCGAATAGGTTTGTCGTTGAGAGCAGAGAATGGAAGAGGTGGATTGCCCACCCAGAGAGAATGAAAGAGAAGGAAGGAAACGTCAAACTGGGAGGTCAGGGGAAGGTCAAACTCTAATGGGCAAGGAAAGATGCGCGGAAGGGCATAGATGAAAATCATTGAAAGATTGCAGAAATATGCCCAGGCTCGCTGAGCTGATAGACAAAATCTCATGAAATTCAGGGATAGGCAAGGTGAATTCAACTTACCACGTTTGAAGAATATTGAAAGAATAGAAAGAAATTGAAAAATGAGAGTGAATCAAGCACGCAGAGTCGTAGGACCCCTGAGAGTGTTAAACATCAAGGAGGCTGTACATCGTCGTTGCTCCCCAAAGCATCCCAGTAGGGAAGCACACAGTAGTTCAAGCCCATCTCTACCAGAAAGCACAGGAGATCCAATGATGAATTAAAAGAGGAAATGAACAAGATCAAGCCTCCAACGCTCGATGGAGAACATAAGAAGTATGTTACAAACTCTGTCATTGGGTAAGGAGGAAATACTTTCTCAACCATACTATTCTCCGCGAGGGCGGATTTCCATGTATCAACCGGTTGGAAAGGCATCCATGGAATCAACTGAGTAAAAGTAACACATCGTGGCGCGACATCACATGGCATGAATTCAAGAGGTACTGAGAGGAATACTGAACCAAATATATCGCGATTTAAAGATGAAAGAGTTCCTTTGAACCGGGCATAAATACACCATTGATGAGTATGAACTAAAGTTTTTGGAATTACTGAAGATGTTTCGTTCATCAAAGATGGTTTGTCAAGATCTCGGTACCCGAGTGGATTACCTCCTATTGGGAATAAGATTCGCATGATGACCCAAAGACTTATGGAAGAAACGATAAGAAGGCCGGGCGTTTATTTGAAAACAAATGAAAAGCCTGCAGGTAAAGTTTGGGATGACCGTGAAAAATTCAAGAAAGAAATGACTAAAGGGAAATAAACCACCCTTTTCTCGTAAACACTCAAAAGTCGCCTCTTAGAGAGCTTAGGAAGGTTGAAGTGGGTGGGTAAATGTCAAGGCCGCCACCCATGGAATGTTAGTCAGTAAAGAAAACCATAGGTACAGGGATTTCCCCCACACAAATGATAAAGTAAGAGTTCTCCACAAAGTTCAGCAGTTTCAAACACCTGAGGACATGGTTAGTAGAATTCCAAGGATCTACATAGCCCCAGACAACGCGTTGAGTATCACCGCATTACGATTGAAGTAGAAGCTGGTATGACTTAAACCAACCATTTACCATTTTAGTTGATTCAGGGGCTAGCCATGCTATATAGACTCTAGAGTGGTAGAAAGTTTGCATTTGATAAGAAGTAACATGAAAAGTCTTGGCTAGTGTAGCTAGCTTGAACTAAGAGGAAAGTCATGGAGTTAGTCAAGTCCCGTCCTATAGACATGAATGGACCAGAAATCCATAAGGATTTTAAATATTCTGCTAGGGCTCTTAAGGATCGCTCTTAATTGGGATGGATCGTTGGGAATTCAAAGACTTACGTGCCATCTTGGGTTGTCGTAATAAGGCATTCACTTGTTTAGATGAAGAAGGGAATCATAGAGCATTCCAAGGAATTCCTAGAGCTTACTATCATTAGACAACCAACAATGCAAATTTGAAGAAGTGCTACATAAAAGGTTGTCAATTAATTACAACCCATGTGGAGGAAACATCTAAGGATAAGGTGTCAAGTATTAAGGATCATGAGGTACATAAAGAGTTCAAGACGTATCCGTAGCACCGGACTACCCAAAAGTGGATATCACTGCGGAATCATTGATGCCCCGGAGCAACCCAATGTCAAAGGTCTTAATAAAGATGAGTGTGCTTAACCGAAAGAGTTGTAGTCAACTGAAGAACTTCAAGAAGTGGTATATACAACGCCATCACGGGTACCCTGATCCCATTCGTAAAGAAGAAGGACGTAATCAATCTAGATTGCGCATCGATTTTAGGCAATTGAACAAAGTAATGGTGAAGAACAAGTGTCCTTGTCGAGGGGATTGATGTTCTCTTCACCGGGCTTGAAGGATGCAAAGATATTTTCAAAATAGATCTACACTGATATCACCATGTAAGAATAAAAGACGAAGACATCAAAAGACCTTTAGAACAAGATATGGTCATTACAAATTCACAGCGATGCCATTTGGATTATCAAATACACCAACTATTTTCATGTTCTTAATAAATGGAGTGTTCAGAAACTATCTAGACAAGTTTGTCATCGCCTTCCTGGATGACATTTTGCGTATTCCAGGACCGAAGAAGAACATGAACAACATCCTCCAGGATGGTGTTGCTTGTGCTAAGAGAGCACCAACTGTATTGTCGAGCAAGTCCTTGTTTTATCCGGGAATGCATCCACACGGGGACATATTATCTCGGCGGATGGATAGCCAGACCGAAGATTGAAGCTAGCTAGAGAATGGTCACGCCAAGGAACGTGAATGAAAGCATCCTTCACGGGTTATTACGTATATTCATTGCGTGGTTTTCCCAAGATAGCTCACTCCTACTCTCTTTGCAAAGAAAGGGGAAGCAGTTTAATTGGACAAAGGGATGTGAGGAAAGTTTCCAGCGATTGAAGTATTTGTTAACCAATGCTCCAATATTTAGGATTGTAGATCCAAATGTAGATATTTGCAGTATGCACCGATGCATGCAAAGAAGGGATCGATGAAGTTTTCATTCAAAAGGATCATGTGGTATGCTATGAGTCCAAGAAATTAAAAGAGTATGAGAAGAACTATGCAACCCATGACTGAGTTGGAAGCCATAGTCCATGCCTCTAAAGAAATGGGTGCGCATTACCTCAAGGGAAGGAGGTTTGAACTGTAACGCATCATAACAACCGAGATATTTATTTGATCACCAACCTAAACTCTAGACAAAGTAGGTGGCTAGAATTTTGGTGTGAGTACGACTTTGAGATCAAGCATATCAAAGAAAGAGAATAAAGTGGCCATGACTCAACTCGGTGGTGGATAAATTCACATGCTACAACTATGAGCATATCGATCGATATTAAAAGTAGAATTGAGATGCAAAATGTAGATCCTAATATAGAGAATTGGTAGCCAAGCTACAACCGGGTAAGATGCCACAAAAGATGGAAATTTATATATTGGAAACAGATAGAATACTGCTGTACAAGAACAAAAATTTTGCACCCAATGTCCAGTGCTTCAAACAAATGATTTTGCAGGACATGCATAATGTGCCTTATGATGGGAACCTAGGATATCATAAAACTATTACATTTGTAAGAGGCCAATGTTTTTGGTTAGGTATGAAGAAAGATATTGTTCAATACATCGCTAGATGTATGGAGTTCTAGAAAGTTAAAGTTGAGCATAAGCACCCAACAGGTTTGTCAGAACTCCATTTCCTATTCTCGAGTGGAAGTGGGAAGTAGTAACGATGTATTTTATTATAGGATTTCCCATAACGAGCAAGCAGGATGATTCGATCATGGTGGTGGTGGACAAGCTTACAAAGCTGCCCATTTTATTCCACTCAAAAACTACTCGGCCGCTGCATCGTGATGTTGTTGATATTTTCATATGGAAGTGGCATCGACAGACGTAAATTCCTAGAACGACAACCGACAGAGACCCGAAATCAATTCCTTTGAATTCTCTCGAAAGGATTGTTCAAAGGATTTGGAATGAATCTAAAATTTAGTACAACTTATCATCCCGAATCCCATGGATAGACAGAGAGGGTGAAAAGAGTCATAGAAGACATACTGAGAATGTATGTGATGGACAACCATCAAGATGGGAAGACTAACCGCACTTGGTAGAATTAATCATCAAATAATGGGTATCATGCATCGCTGAAGATGAGCTCATTTGAAGCACTTTTATGGAAGAAAGTGAAACACTCTAGTGAGTCAGGATAATCTAGCTGATGTGAGCAGCTGGGCTAGAGTTGCTCAAGAAGATGGAGGACCAAATGATAAAAATTACACAGAATTTGAAAGTCAGCCTGCATAGGCGTAGTGCTATGTCGATAAGAACAAAACCCACAGAGAGTTGAAAGTGGGTGATCATGTTTTCCGAAGGTGAAAGTTTCCACTGAATTCCCCAAGCTTCCAGAAGTTGCTACCAAGTTGGTAAGCCGATTTTGTGGGCTATTTGGAAACTCCGAAAGGATTTTCACAACAGCATATATATGCTTGCATTACCTACAACAATGTATATTCATAATGTATTACATGTTTCATTGCTTAAGAAATATATACGCGATGCTAATCATGTTATCGATTGAATGACTCGGTGGGAACACAAAGGTGTCTCCGTAGCGCATCCCTGCGGGCGCATATTGGAAAAACAAACTGCTCTGGAATTGAGCTATAGGGTTTGTAAAGAACCAGTGGACCGGTATCATTCCGAGACGGGATATGGGAGCATGAAGATGTTATGCAAGCAGAATACCCAAATATTTTTTAACATTTTGAAAACTCTTGTTGATGCTAAAGTAAAGTTGCACCAGGAAAGTGCAAAAATAAGGAGGGGATTGTAATGTCCCCAAGGTCGGAAATTCCTCGTTGTAAATCATGTCTATGAAGTATAAAGATTGCATTATGAATTGTAATTATGTTTTCATAGGTTGGTGAGGTGTTCATATAATGTTAAGAACCAAATATCAACAGGCATATAAAAACCTCATAAAAGTAACTCAACTTAAAAAAGAGATAATTTCGTATAATAAGCCTCTTCGAGGGAAACCTCCAACTCTAACTTTAAATGTTCAAGTACAAGATGATTCAAAATGAAATGTCCTTTGGTATATATAGGAGACTAGGGAGGTATAATTAAAACTAATGGCCTAAAGCCGACATAAATAAAATACAATACTATTATAATATTCCAATTAAGGGTAATGAGTCAATATTAGGGCTTAACATGCCCCTTGAGACAAGTGTTGTCCGCAATGCTTGAGTAATTATGTATGTTTTTGTATAAAATACTCATCTTCCTTAGTGGAATATTTAGCCGGTAGTTTCCATTTAATGAGATAATCTAAAATAGATCTATTCCTAGTCGGCTTAATTCTTGTGTCGCTGATGGCCTGCTCCAATATGATTTTTCCTTCCTCATCAAAGTTCTAGAAATATAGTTTTGAACTGATCTTGTCATTTCTATAACCTTCTTTAAGCATGAAACATGGAGTCGCGTACTTGAAGATGTACCCAATTTAGGCGCCATAGTACCAATCTTCAACAATCTTATATGGGCCATAAGTACCCTTTGGTGATAATTCTCTATTATCCTTCTCTTTTTTTTGAGGGACATCTGTTTGTATTGGTTGTAGTCTTAAAAATACCCAATCCCCTACTACAAAAACTTCTTTCACTACGATGTTGATCCTTTGTTGTTTCATGCGATTTTTTGTCATGGTCGTGTTGTCCTTTAAGATTTGGAGAACTTGTTATTGATTCTCGAGGTGATCTTCCACCGCTTGAACCTTTAGATTTTATTTTAGAGAAGAAGTGATGGAAGGTATGGTATCCATAAAGTGCCATAAATGAAGCCATTTTTGTTGCAATATGAAAGGAAGGTTATACCACCATTCCGCCAAGGGTAACCATTTGAACCATCAGGTTTGTTTATCGTAGACAAAGCAACTAAGGTAGCCTCTCTAGACATTTGTTCACTATCTCGGCTCTTGTCCATCAGATTGAGGATGGCAGGATGAGCTATGGTGAGCCGCATTTGAGTACCCAAACAAGAGAATAATTGTCCAAAATGTCTAGTGAAGATGGGATCTTTGTCACCATAATAATCTTTGGGTTGCCATGTAGCTTTTGAACTGCCTCCATGAATGCAAAGGGTAACCGTACTAGCTTTGAAGGATGAGAGAGTGCAATGTGCAGTGCATACTAATGGGCCTATCAACAATCACCATGATGAAACTCTTTCCTTCACTTTGGTACCCCTGCGATGAAATCCATGGAAACCTCCTCCCGCCAAGGACTTGGGATGGATAATGGCTGTAAAAGACCCGGTCTTACCTTGTTTCCACCTTTATTTGTTGGCAAACCAAACACTCCACCACAAACCTTTTGAACATCTAGCTTAAGGCCATCCCAAAAAAAAAATCCTTCTCGACTCTATGGTGGGTTTTCGTATCCCGAAAGTGCCCTCCCACCGAGAGGTGTGTGTGCAATCTAGTACCTTTTGTTTGAGTTGGTAGTTCTTACATAAATATAAGCGATCTTTGTACCATAGTGAATCATTTTTCCATGTAAATGTATCCATGCATTGGAACTCGGCCGCAACCTTTTAATGAGAGTCCCCACTTTTTCGCCATTCTTCCATTCATCCCTTGCTTCTATTATCTAATCTAGTTGAATGATCGATAGCACAGAAAGGCCTCAACATCTTCATCCTCGAGTGCATCCCACAACATTTTGCTTCCCCTTTATAGACGACATTCAAAAATCATAACCCAATATCTTGGTTACCCATTTTGTTGTTCTCCAAGATAGTCTTTGTTCCAAGAAGTATTTAAGACTAGCATGATCTATTTTGACTTTGAAATGCCTACCTATTAGGTAAGGACGCCCATTTCTTCAATGCATGTAGTATTCCCATCATTTCTTTCTCATAAATGGTTTTGTAAGTCCTTTGAGTGGTCGACTTTAAACTGTGGGCCTTCCTTCTTGCATTAGGACAACACCAATCTACTCGAGGTATCACATTCCACACAAAGGTTTTTCCAAGTTCCTGGAGTGGTCAAGACAAGAGATTTCACATCAATTCTTTAAGTTGTTCAAAAAGATTTAGTTGCCTCCTCGGAGTCCAGCGAAAAATGCATCCTTCTTTTTAAGCAAGCCAAGTAAAGGTGTCGCTATTCTTCCATAGTTCCAAACAAACTTGCGGTAGTAACCTGCCAAACCCAAAAAATCCTCTAAGATTCTTTAATGTTTTGAATCCACACCATCATGGCCTTAATCTTGTTAGGGTCTACCTTTGACACCTTTCATGAGATACAATATGACCCAGCCATTTCACCTCCTACCCAAAGAAACATTCTGGATGGTTTGGCATATAGTTGTCAAGCCCTTTAGTAGTTGTAGCACCTGTCAACATGTTTCATTATGATCCTCCCAAGAATTGCTATAGATTAGTATATCATCAAAAAATACTAACACACAAATTTTCAAGGAAGGGCTGAAAATGGAATTCATCAACCCTTGGAATGTGGAAGGTGCATTTGTAAGGGCCAAAAGGTATGACCAAAAATTCATAATGGCCTCTATGAGTTCGGAATGTCGCTTTGGATATCTTCTTCTTCATTCTGATCTGAGGATACCCTAAACTAAGATCCACTTTGTGAAATAGATTGCCCCATGTAGTTCATTCATCAATTCATCAATGATGGGAATGGTAAACTTATTCTTAATAGTGATCTTGTTTAGCTCTCTATAATTTGGACACATAATGCCATGAGCTATCTTTCTTGAATACCATTACCACTAGTGCAGTAAGAACTTTCTGGCTAGGTATAATAATGCCACTCTCTAACATTTCTTCAACCATGTGCTCAATTTCACCTTCTAGGCATAAGGGTATCCCAGATAACTGACATGTTAGAGGAACACTTAGAATTAGGTGAATTTCATGATCATGATTTTGAGTAAGTGGAAGACCTTTGGGAATATCTTCAAATACTTTGAATGCTTATCAATGATCCTTTAGAGATCTTGAGGGAATAGATGGTTTATATGTTTGAACATCTAGTGAGCATAATTGTGCAATAGTGCCTGATGCCCCTTTTCAATAATTTTGTCATGCCATTAGAGCTTATCACCCTTACCTGGGTTTCCTGGATACCTCTTAACTCAATTTCTTTTCCTTCCAAACTAAAAATTTCATGAAAGTTCTTGAAAATTAGAAGCCATTGTTCCTAATGATTGTAACCATTGATTCCTAGTACAACATCTACACCCCATGGTATAGCAATCATTGACTATTCATTACATATTCCCTCCATAGTAAGATTGATCTATTGGTATTTTCCCGAAAGCAATTGATAGTTCCTCCATCTACAATCATTACTTGAAACTCTATACCGGATATACAAAGCAATTGAGATCTTGGCTAATTTTATAGTGAATGAAATTATAAGTATTGCTAGAATCAATTAAGACTACATTTTTCTTTTGATGTATCCTTCGACGGAGGGGTTTGAGGAGTGCTAATTCCACTAATGCATTACACCGATATCGTGGAAGTCAAATCTTCAGATGAAATTGCTTTTGCATTTTCATCTTGAGATGGGTCTTGTTCTTGTTCTTCTTCCTCTTCACAATCTATGTAGAATAATTTCTCTCACCACAATTATGTCCCTTATCAGACTTGTCAGCCACAATTAAAGCATAAACCTTTTGCTTTATTTCCTCCAAATTGTTGAGGTGTCAACCTTGTAGGTTGAGGTGTTTTTAGAAGAAGGAGCATTGTTCTCTATAGATGTTAGACAACCTCTAGTAGCCATAGCCATATTTTACTTTTCAACATTTCTTGCCACCTTAAATGCATTCCTCCAATGATTTGGGTTCCCAAAGGCTTAACCTCATGTTGAATGTGATCCTTTAAAGTTCCTAAATACATCAATCAAGTGCTCATCTAGAATATCGGGTTACCTTATATTCAATCTTTGGAAGTTCTCAATATGCTCTAACCGAACCCTTGCTTGAGATTTAATAATTACCAAAGGCTGCATTGCTCCTTGTATCCCTCATAGTGTGCTATCATTTCTTTCATGGAAATTGTCCAAGTAACGAAAGTGATTTGTGAGAACAAAGCATCGATACCATACAAATTGATTAGGTTCTAAATATAAAGAATCAATTCGTACCTTTTGTGTATGTGGCACATTATGGAGATCAAAGAATTGCTCCATCTGAAGTATCCATGTGATTGGGTCCTTGCCATCAAACTTCCTCATATCGATCTTAGGAACGTGGTTGGTCTTCAAAGCAAAGTTGGAGTTTCTCCATTCTTGATTCACCTTCCTTGTGTCCTCATCATGAATTTCACTTTCAGGTGTCTTCTCTGTTATGAAAATTTTCAATACTTCCATGATCTCCCCTTTTTAAACCATCCATCTTAGTATCCAACATAGCTTCCATTGAATCCATCTTCTTTTGTAGTTCATTTATGTCCCTATGCATTTCTTCACCTTCATCAAGAGTCCATGTAGGATTTTCTGGAGGCTTATTTGGTGTAGAAGTTCCCTTTTTTGGTGGCATGTTGGCCAAGTATCACTTTTGAACCTTGATTTTGGGGTGGTTCTGCTAGACAATATTTATTCTGTTGTATCTCCCAAATTTCGGCCCTTCTGGGTATGAAACTTTCTTTTATGTAGTTCTTTGATATTTCTTCTCTGCAATGCCACAGGTCTGATCAAAATTGGATGTGCCAAGTGGAATTTAGTGTAACTTCCCCACAACTGTCCGATTTTTGGACTTTCCAGGAGATCTCACTTGTATAGCGTGCCCCACACAAAATAATTGATATAAAATTCTGAAACTTGCACCAGAAATACTACAACTGTCCACGATCCAATGAAACTAGTCCCACTCAATTTGCATACTCTAGGAAGAAGTTATGATTGTTTTACCTGGAACACCTTCTTGAGACTAGTCAATAGGACTAGTCAGATACCCTATCTTACACAGGGTGTATCTACAAATTTAAGATGACCTAGAAGCTGATTTTTTTACCATAGATACCTTACTAATTTTTGTAAATATCCTCCATATTTCAGGGTCTGAAATGTTACCAAAAAGTTTTTATAGCGAAAATTCCACAATGACTCAGTTCAGGATGATTCCAGAACCCTATCTTGTATAGGATGTATCTGCAAAAGTATAAAGCCTTAGGAGCTAAATTTTGAACCCAATGTACCTTGATCTGTCTACTAAATATCCTCCAAGCCATTCCTTCTAGAAAGTTGTAGAAAAAAAGTTATAGCGAAAATGCCAAGGTATCTCATATGTAGCAGCGAAACCCCAAGGCCTTGAGCTCTAATACCATATGTTAAGAAGAAAATATCAATATGGCATAGAAAAACCTCATAAAAAGTACTCAATGCCTTGAAAAAGAGATAATTTCAGATAATAAGCCTCTTCGAGGGGGAAACCTACTTTTACCCCACTTAAATGTTCAAGTACAAGATGATTCAAAATGAAAATGTCTCCTTGGTATATATAGGAGACTAGGAGGTATAATTACAACTAATGGCCTAAATCCGACATAAATAAAATAATAATATGAATATAATATGCCACAATTAAGGTGTAATGAGCCAATATTAGGGCTTAACATATAAGCTAGTGGGATTATGTGTTATTAGGCAAGGGAGCCTAAGTGTTGAAGGCCAGGAGCCTGATTTTTTGTACATGTAATTATGCACAGTATTAATAAAAAACATCTCTACGTGCAGACTGACCACGATGAATGAGTGATGGGGGACTAAGCATCCACCAAGCCTGGGTAAGGGAGAGGGGGCTGAGAGGTTGGAAGAGGGGCTAAGCTGAGGGGGCTTAAACCCTTGATAATAATATTAAATTATTACTATTCCAAAGCTGTGTAAATGTGATGTTTTATCCTAAGTTCTTTGGAAGGATGAATGACTTCCAAATGGGAAGGAACGAGCGTCATGGGTGACAAGTGTCAACCGAAGCGCATGTAGTTAAAACTGTTGGGTTGAGCCATGATGGGGGTTCCTCGTCCCTTCTACCGTCGACTGTCTAAACCGGGAATCCCGTATGACCTCTGCAAGAATACCCTCACACAATTCTGAAACCAAAAAGGTATGTGTTGATTTCTAGAGGAGCCGGTACACCCTCTGTCAAAACCGTCGAGTCTGTGTTCGACCTTCATGTGGATTTCTTATCACGCATCCCCGAAACCCAGAAACATGAGTCTGTTTTGTATGGATGGTTGGGAAAACCGAATGTACCGTAATTATTGAGCCTGGTTGGGTTGAAGCATCTGTCTATCATCTGTTTGGAAAACCCATGTTTGTTGTCCCAGTTGACTATGGCAACCACACAGTTCTTGGCTGGGTGTGGTTTACTGCTGTTGTATGTTCGTTGCTGAGTCTTGTTGTTTTTCTGCTTTGTATGGGAACGAGATTAAGGAAACCGATTGTATGACCTATGTGTAACCTCTCTCCATGTGAGGGAGGTGATTGTTGTTGAAGAGGCAGGTTTTACCAAGCCCGTGAGCGACTCTCTTCAAAACCACCAACTCTTTTCTCATTAATAAAATGTTCTTTTACAAAACTATTTTCAAGCTACAACTTGATGGAGAGACATTCCCCAAGTTTCTTCAGCTACGACTGAAGGGATGCTGCCACACCCTATTTACAAGCTACAACTGGAAGGATGCACCCACACCCTCATTCACCAACACCAACTGATAGGAGGTTTTGACCCCCTGTTTAGTCAGCTACAACTGACAGGGAAGCACCTACTCCCCTTATTCACCAACACCAATTGGTAGGAGGCTTCGACCCCCTTGTTTAGTCAACTACAACTGAAAAGGAAAGCATGAACTCCCCGGCAGGTACCAACCTTCCCTTGCACCACCCAACCACCCTTAATTTTACACTGTAATTCAATCTCTTATTCTCTTCATGAATTTGATTCATGCAACTATTAACACAAGTCCTATCAGATTTGACTTTTTGAATGTTGACTTTTTTTCTCTTGCTCCACCCTTCCCCCCTTTATGTATGTTATGACATTTATAACTCTTTTACTGTACTCTGTTCAAGGTGTTCATAAACACATAGAGATATTATAAATTCTTCAAGTCTTCTAAGAATCATTCACTGTTGTACTTTCTACTTGTCTGCTACAACCTCTGCTTGTATGGTCTTCTGGTTATCTGCAGTCAAACTTCACCTCTTTCTCTCAGGCTTCTATCATTTAATCTTCAATGAAACTGATGTATTCCAATAAAGGTCTTCTATATCAAATACTGGATTGCATAACTGCTACTCTGTCTTCTTCTATTCTTGATCTTCAATAAGACATTGACAGGCACGTTAGAACAAACAGTTCTTCATCTTGAACTCTACTTCTATTTTGATCTTCTTATCTGAAGTGCAGAGACACTCTCTTCTCACCACTTTTTCTCATTTATATAATCTTCAAACTGGTGTGAGATATAAAACATTGTATCCCTTTATTTGAACCATTGTACCTTTTCATTTAAAATGATAATCTAAAATTTAATTAATATCATTTTTCCTTTTTTTTTAATTCTTTATTCATGTTTTCATGATTTAACTCTCTTTTAATCATGATTGTGTATTGATTCAATTGTTGTCATGAGTTGATCACAGACATGGATTGACTCATTAGATCGTACTCATGTTTCTACTGCATTCTCGGTTCACCAATAGGGCATATTCTATCATTTATCGATTCTCTGTATTGTTCTGGTGTAATTCTCTGTCGAATGAAATCTGTATGAGGCGCTCCCTTCAAACCATTTTCATATGACCATAGGCGCAGAATGATAGGCTTATTAATTTAAGCGACGTATTATATTCTTCCTTTTAAATCTCTTACCATATGACCAACGACGGTAACTAGATGCTAGGCCAAACGAGCGCTTGATCGCTTTATTAGAATCAATGGTCATGATTTAATCTCCCGATGATGGATGACTGTTGGGACTTCTCCCTTTGGGACTTTGGGAATTGCATCATGTAAAATCTCCCAAATAGGATTTCTTCGAACAGATCGGGTGGTTTACTTTTATTTCGCGTAACCAGATCAATGGTCAAATTCGATTCTTACACTTTATCCTTTCACTGCTTAATCCGTCAGCTAGGACTTAATCAAGCATTGAGATGGATGGCCACAATTTACTTCAGGACTTTGGCTATTTTGATTACACTATCCTTCCACTGTAATATGATCAACGATTGTGAATACACCCGAAGTAATCTTCATATCGGATGACTCATGTCCACTTCCGGACTCCGACATTCGGGACTTCGGAACTTAGGCTATTCTTTGGTGGTGAAACTCTCGAAGTAAATATTCTAGAGTGACATAACTTACTGACATCATTTGTTGACATGGCACAGACCAAGCTACTTATGTTATCCTTCCACTGTACTACATCAACAGTTGAGAATGCACCCGAAGTGATCTTCAGATCAGATGACTCCTGTCCACTTTGGGACTTCGACATTCGGGACTTCGGGACTTAGTGCATTTGCTGGTGGTGAAACTCCTGGAGTGACGTAAATTGATTATGTCACTTGATGACATAGCATGAGCCGAGTGTCTTCCACATGTCACTCTGATTCTTGATTTGCACGTACCTGAAATGTCGATTTCAACTTGACACTTGTCATTATCTGACTGTGCCACTTGTCCTTGATTAAGTGGGCTGTCAACGTGGTCTGTCACATGTCCTTGCTGATGTGGTTTTTTGATGTAGATCTCCCACACGTCCTTGCTGGAGTGGTTTTCCACATGTCCTCTTGAATTAGACAGTTGAGGCTTACTTCAGACGATCTGGTGGTTAAGAATTTATTTTGTCTCTCTGACTCTCCATGCTTCGAGAATTTCAAATCTCAAACTTTTCGGAGTGTAACCTCATCACATCTTTAGACCCAAAGTGAATGATGTTCGTTTGATCAAGATATTTGATCAACAACTCGATTTGTATGTGATGCTACTTTGTCTTGGTTTAAATCCAACAACCTTCCAACTTTGCTTATCATATCCTTCCACTTTATTTGATTTGACGGTTGGCGAAAATTTGGGTAATCGAGAACTCAACCTTTCTTCTTCTCCTGTTCTTCCACTTAAAATTGATCCAACGACTAATGGGTATTTTGGGTATTCCAATTCTCAAACCTTTTTCCCCACTTATCCTATCCTTCCACTTAAAGTGATCCAATGGCCGTGAAGACTCTCGAAGCAGATTAACGATCAAGGATGATTTCAGAACCACAACTTGTGAGTGATTTAACTCGTCACCCGAGATCCACAATTTGAAGTTGTGTGTTGTTGGTGAGTCAACCTCAGTCGTCGATCTTTGAAGCTATAAGATCTGATGGTCCTGACTAATTATGGGATTGGAAATAACATGATGTTTAATTCTCCTTTCACTCTCCACAATCTATCCCTATCGTAGTTTTAGCGATCACACATCTGATGGTCACGACTTAATCCGAATTAATATGATCGTTTGTTGGATCAACCACAGTCGTCGATATTTGAGTTTATGAGATATGGCGATCTAGAGCGATTGCGGGATTGTAACCATTGAGTCGTTTAATTCTTCTTTCGCTCTCTGCAATTCATCCCCACCGTTGATCTAGCGATTACGCATCAACGGTCTTGAATTGATCTGATAGTTGACTAATCCTCCAATTATCCTTCTAAGTTTCATCACGCCGCCTCTTCCGAGATTTAATCTTTATTCGCTAACCCACCTGAGCTTTAATCTCTACATATCGTCTAACTCTTTGACATCAATCATTATATGCTAACTATTATATTGTTGATATTAATGACAATTCATCATACCAACTTATCATCACATCAATGGCATCGACTGTTGACATCAATGACACTATGTCCAACATCCTTTCTGCTTCCTGCACTATTTATTTAAGCCACCCCAGCTTCCTTTTGGCTAGAGGTTCTTCGAGAGTTCTTTCTAACACTTCAACAGGTTCTAGGGGCTCATTACTTGGCCCTTCACGAGGTTCCTTCCTCTGATCATCTGACTCTTCATTTTTAGAAGAGGGTGAAGCTGGATGAACTACTTCTGATTCCTGCTGAAGCTCTATGGATTTATTAAATGCGACTTCCTCATGGAAAGTCACATCTATGCTTACCTCTATTTGACTTTGACCTGGTACATAAATCCTGCAAGCCTTGGAGTTCTCAATGTACCCCACATAAACCCCTTTCTTGCCTGAGGGTTCCATATTTGTCCTCTTTTCCTTAGAGACATGAATATACACATGACACCCAAATATCCTTAGATGCCCTACTTCAGGTTTGATCCCTGAGAAGACCTCTTCATGAGTCTTGTCCTTCAAGATAGCATGTGGACACCTATTTTGATTATACACAGTAGTGGAGGTAGCTTCTTCCCATAAAGAATTTGGCAGATCCTGGTCAAACATCATTTCTTTCGCTGCCTCAAAAATTGTCTTGTTTTTCCTCTCAACAACTCCATTTTGCTGAGGGTTATATGGCATGGTCAACTGTCTCTTGATTCCTGCTGACTTGTAGAAATCCTCAAATTGGAGAGATTCAAACTCTCCTCCATTGTCTGTTCTAAGGATTCTGATGTGTTTCCCTATCTGCTTTTCAATAAAGGATTTATACTCTTTGAATTTATCAAATGTGTCACTTTTAGCTTTAAGGAAATATATCCAACATTTTCTTGAGTAATCATAAATAAAAATGACATAATACAAACAACCACTAAGTGAGGGAGATGACATGGGACCATATACATCAAAATGAACCAAATCTAAGATGCCCTGAGCTCTGTTGTCACTACTAGGAAATGATTTCTTTATATTTTTACCTAGCATGCATTCCTTACAAATTTCATTTTTACTAAGAGAAATAGAGGGCATGCAACATACCATGTTCTGTATATTTGGAAGATCTTTGTAATGAATATGTCCAAGTCTTCTGTGCCACAACGCGCTGGAGTTAGTCGCATCATGATCCAATGTCTGAATTGACTGTCTTGACACGACGTATAGTCCTCCACTGCGAGTTCCAATGGGTTCTGATGTACTTAAGTGGCCACCTTTAGCCCAGAGTAGTGCCTTCTTGTCCTTGAAGATCACCCAATATCCCTTGTCCTCAAGGGTTTCAACTGATAGTAGATTCTTCTTGAGCCCTAGAACATATAATACTCCATCAACATGAAGTCTAGCCCCAGATTCCAATATGAAGGAGATAGAGCCTACTCCCTCTATCTTGTAACATTTGTCATCCCCAAGCTCAACATGCTCTGCAAAATATTTTGTCTCGAAATCTGAGAGGATCTCCTTGTACCCTGTCATGTGCTTTGA
>SNQJ01S0069536.1:26181-36851 GCA_010110895.2 Picea sitchensis | reverse complement strand
GTGTATATTCATGTCTCTAAGGAAAAGAGGACAAATATGGAACACTCAGGCAAGAAAGGGGTTTATGTGGGGTACATTGAGAACTCCAAGGCTTGCAGGATTTATGTACCAAGTCAGAGGCAAATAGAGGTAAGAATAAATGTGACTTTCCATGAGGAAGTCGCATTTAATAAATCCAGAGAGCTTCAGCAGGAATCAGAAGCAGTTCATCCAGCTTCACCCTCTTCTACAAATGAAGAGTCAGATGATCAGCTGGAGGAACCTCGTGAAGGGCCAAGAAATGAGCCCCTAGAACCTGTTGAAGTGTTAGAAAGAACTCTTGAAGAACCTCCAGCCAAAAGGAAGCCGGGGTGGCTTAAAGAAATAGTGTAGGAAGCAGAAAGTATGTTGGACATAGTGTCATTGATGTCAACAGTCGATGCCATTGATGTGATGATAAGTTGGTATGATGAATTGTCATTGATATCAACAATATAATAATTAGCATATAATGATTGATGTCAAAGAGTTAGATAATATGTAGAGATTAAAGCTCAGGTGGGTTAGTGAATAAAGATTAAATCTCAGAAGAGACGGTGTGATGAAACTTAGAAGGATAATTGGAGGATTAGTCAACTATCAGATCAATTCAAGACCGTTGATGCGTAATCACTAGATCAACGGTGGGGATGAATTGCAGAGAGCGGAAGAAGAATTAAACGACTCACTGGTTACAATCCCGCAATCGTTCTAGATCGCCAGATCTCATAAACTCAAATATCAACGACTGTGGTTGATCCAACAAACGATCATATTAAGTTGGATTAAGTCATGACCATCAGATGCGTGATCGTTAAATCTACGGTAGGGATAGATTGTGGAGAGTGAAAGGAGAATTAAACATCGTGTTATTTCCAATCCCATAATTAGTCAGGACCATCAGATCTTATAGCTTCAAAGATCGACAACTGAGGTTGACTCACCAACAACACACAACTTCAAATTGTGGAGCTCGGGTGACGAGTTAAATCACTCACAAGTTGTGGTTCTGAAATCATCCTTGATCGTTAATCTGCTTCGAGAGTCTTCACGACCATTGGATCACTTTAAGTGGAAGGATAGGATATGTGGGGAAAAAGGTTTGAGAATTCGAATACCCAAAATACCCGTTAGCCGTTGGATCACTTTTAAGTGGAAGAACAGGATAAGTAGAAAGGTTGAGTTCTCGATTACCCAAATTTTCGTCAACCGTCAGATCAAATAAAGTGGAAGGATAGGATAAGCAAAGTTGGAAGGCTGTTGGATTTAAACCAAGACAAAGCAGCATCGCATACAAATCAAGTTGTTGATCAAATATCTTGATCAAACAAACATCATTCACTTCGGGTCTAAAGATGTGAGGAGGTTACACTCCGAAAAGTTTGAGATTTTAAATTCTCGAAGCATGGAGAGTCGGAGAGACAAAATAAATTCTCGACCGCTGGATCGTCCGAAGTAAGCCTCAACTGTCCAATTCAAGAGGACATGTGGAATACCACACCAGCAAGGACGTGTGGGAGATCTACGTCAGCAAACCACATCAGCAAGGAAATGTGACAGACCACGTTGATAGCCCACTTAAGCAAGGACAAGTGGCACAGTCATATAATGACAAGTATCAAGTTGAAATCGACATTTTAGGTAGGTGCAAATCAAGAATCAGAGTGACATGTGGCAAACACTCGGCTCATGCTACGTCACTCCAGGAGTTTCACCACCAGTAAATGCACTAAGTCCCGAAGTCCCGAATGTTGAAGTCCCGAAGTGGACACGAGTTGTCTGATCTGAAGATCACTTCGGGTGCATTCTCAACTGTTGATGTAGTACAGTGGAAGGATAATGTAAGTGGCTCGGACCGTGCCATGTCAACAAATGACATCAGTAAGTTATGTCACTCTGGAAGATTTACTTCAGGAGTTTCACCACCAAAGAATAGCCTAAGTCCTGAAGTCTCGAATGTCGGAGTCCGGAAGTGGACATGAGTCGTCCGATATGAAGATTACTTCGGGTGTATTCACAATCATTGATCATATTACAATGGAAGGATAGTGTAAGAAAAATAGCCGAAGTCCTGGAGTAAATTGTGGCCATCCATCTCAATTCTTGATTAAGTCCTAGCCGACGGATTAAGCAGTGAAAGGATAAAGTGTAAGAATCAAATTTGACCATTGATCTGGTTACGCGAAATAAAAGTAAACCCCCGGATCTATTCGAAGAAATCCTATTTGGCAGATTTGACATGATGCAAGTCCCAAAGTCCCAAAGGGAGAAGTCCCAACAGTCATCCATCATCGGGAGATTAAATCGTGACCGTTGATTCTAATAAAGCGCTCAAGCACTCATTTGGCCTAGCATCTGGTTACCGTCGTTGGTCATATGGTAAGAGATTTAAAAGGAAGAATATAATACGTCGCTTAAATTAATAAGCCTATGGTTTTGCACCTATGGTCATATGAAAATGGTTTGAAGGGAGTGCCTCATACAGATTTCATTCGACAGAGAGTTACACCAGAACAATACAGAGAATCGATAAATGATAGAATATGCTCTATTGGTGAACCGAGAACGCAGCAGAAACATGAGTACGATCTAATGAGTCAATCCATGTCTGTGATCAACTCATGACAACAATTGAATCGATACACAATCATGATTAAAAGAGAGTTAAATCATGAAAACATGAATAAAGAAAAAAAAAAAAAGGAAAAATGATATTAATTAAATTTTAGATTATCATTTTAAATGAAAAGGTACAATGGTTCAAATAAAGGGATACGATGTTTTATATCTCACACCAGTTTGAAGATTATATAAACGAGAAAAAGTGGTGAGAAGAGAGTGTCTCTACAATTCAGATAAGAAGATCAAAACAGAAGTAGAGTTCAAGATGAAGAATTGTTTGTTCTAACGTGCCTGTCAATGTCTTATTGAAGATCAAGAACAGAAGAAGACAGAGTAGCAGTTATGCAATCCAGTATTTGATATAGAAGACCTTTATTGGAATACATCAATTTCATTGAAGATTAAATGATAGAATCCTGGGAGAAAGAGGTGAAGTTTGACTGCAAATAACCAGAAGACCATACAAGCAGAGGTTGTAGCAGACAAGTAGAAAGTACAGCAGTGAATGATTCTTAGAAGACTCGAAGAATTTATAGTATCTCTATGTGTTTATGAACACCTTGAACAGAGTACAGTAAAAGAGTTATAAATGTCATAACCTACATAAATGGGGGAAGGGTGGAGCAAGAGAAAAAAAGTCGAAGTTCAAAAATTCAAATCTAATAGGACTTGTGTTAATAGTTGCATGAATCAAATTCATGAAGAGAATAAGAGATTGAATTATAGTGTAAAATTAAGGGTGGTTGGGTGGTGCAAGGGAAGGTTGGTACCTGCAGGGGAGTTCATGCTTTATTTGTCAATTGTAGTTGACTAAACAAGGGGGTCGAAGCCTCCTACCAATTGGTGCTGGTGAATAAGGGGAGTAGGTGCTTCCTTGTCAGTTGTAGCTGACTAAACGGGGGGTCAAAACCTCCTATCAGTTGGTGTTGGTGAATGAGGGTGTGGGTACATCCTTCCAGTTGTAGCTCGTAAATGGGGTGTGGCAGCATCCCTTCAGTCGTAGATAAAGAAACTTGGGGAATGTCTCTCCATCAAGTTGTAGCTTGAAAACAGTTTTGTAAAAGAACATTTTATTAATGAGAAAAGAGTTGGTGGTTTTTCCCTGTTGGGTTCCACGATAAAATCCTATGTTCATAAGAGTTTGTTGTTCATCATATATTGCTTGGTTGAATAATTAATGTGTGCTTAATATAAGATGAGATTAAAAATAAAAAAGTAGGAAATATTGATTCACCCCGCCCCCTCTCAGTATTGTTGGATACTCCATCAAAGGATAGATGCTACCAAAGGAACTTTCAAAGAAAGGAAGAGGCCTCATAGGTTTGGAGGCTATGTTGCACTGATGAGCAGAATTAGTGATGTTGAACCTTCTTCATTTGAAGAAGTAGATAAATTACGAGTATGGAAGGATTCCATGCTTGAGGAATACGGGTCTATTATAAAGAACAATGTTTGGGACATTGTGTCAAGGCCAAAAGACAAATCAGTGGTTTCTTCCAAATGGATCTATAAGATCAAACATGCAGCTGATGGAAGTGTGGAAAAGTTCAAAGCAATATTTGTAGCCAGAGGCTTCACTCAGAAAGAAGGAATTGACTACGAAGAGACTTTTTCCCCTGTAGCCAAGTATACCTCCATTCAAACTATTATTGCTTTAGCTCTCGTTCTTGGTTGGTAGCTACATCAGATGGATGTAAAAACAACATTCTTGAATGGAAATATTGAACAGGAGGTCTTTGTGGAACAACCAGATGGTTTTGTACTGCATAACAAAGGCACTCATATATGCAAGCTAAGGAAGGCCTTGTATGGTCTTAAGCAAGCTCCCGGAGTTTAGTATTACAGGATTGATGGCTTTCTTAAAAGCCTGGCCTTTCAGAAAAGTGATGTTGATTCAAATTTGTACTTCAAGGTAAGAGGTAACCAACATGTTATACTAATCTTGTATGTTGATGATCTCTTTCTAACAGGAGATGAAGGGCTAATAGCCTGGTGTAAGAGGGAGCTAACCTCAGAATTCAAGATGAAAGACTTAGGCTTGATGCATTACTTCCTAGGATTGGAAGTGTGGCAAAGACAGGAAGAGATATTTCTAGCACAAGGAAAATACACAGTGGATGTTCTAAAGAGGTTTGGCATGATGGATTGCAAATCCATGTCTACTCTGATGGTTATCAACCTGAGGAAGCTGCATGATTTTGATATAGGTTCAGATTTGGTGGATCCCACCATGTATAGGCAACTAATTGGATCATTGATGTACATGATCCACACTAGGCCAGATATATGTTATGCAGTGATTGCAATGAGTCAGTTCATGACTGAACCGAGACAGAGACACTAGGTGGCAGCAAAGCACATCTTGAGATATCTTAGAGGAACCATTACTTATGACCTGAGATATACATCCAGTGGTGGTTTATTTCTGCATGGGTATGCAGATGTTGACTGGGCAGGAAGCCCAGTGGATTGGAAGAGTACTTCTAGATATTGCTTTAGTTTAGGATCTGCTATGATCTCTTGGTCAAGCCGAAAGCAAGGATCCATTGCCCAGAGTAAAACAGAGGCAAAGTACATAGCAGCAAGTGATGCTAGCAAGGAAGCAGTATGGCTCTGAAAATTGGTTTTTGGGTTGTTTGGTGACAAGCTCGAGGCGACGGTGGTTCACTGTGATAATCAAAGTTGCATAAAATTGATAGAGAACCTGGTATTTCACGACAGGTCAAAACATATTGACATGAGGTACCACTACATCTGAGACTTGGTCCAGAGAAAAACTGTAAAGTTACAGTACATAGCCACAAGCGAGCAGGTAGATGATATCCTGACCAAGACTATGACCTCAAGACAGTTTGTGCAACTGAGAGGCAAGCTTGGTGTGGCTGAGAATGACTCCCTCGCTGAGAGGGAGTGTTAAATTTGGTAGCATCGACAGTCATTCTCCAATGAGATGCCATATGGGCCACTCTGAGGCTAGTCAGGGGATTTGGAGAATCAACCAGTCTTGTGAGGTATTCACAAAATCCAGGGGGAATGTACAACCTCTGTGAATCAAACCAAAAGTCAGGATGAACGAGATGTTATGTAATTATAATGAAAAATTCAAGGGGATCATACAACCTCTGTGATCATAGACAGTCTAGTGCAAAAGTCAGGGGGAACATACAACCTATGTGAACATAGACAGACTAGTGCAAAAGTCAGGGGGAACGTACAACCTCTATGAGCATAGATAGACTAGTGCAAAAGTCAGGGGAAACGTACAACCTCTGTGAGGCCTAGTCAAGCCTTGTGAGCCATGAGAAAAAGTCAAGGCAGCTAGAAAAAGTTAGGTTGGATATAAAATTCTTATGAGCTATAAACAAATGATATTCCTAATATTGCAAATGATATAAATGTATTGATCTAGTGCATTGGCACATGTAACATTATCCACCACGAAGAGAATTTTGAATTTCCTTGTAAAGAGTCAAGTTGTAACTGAAGTCTCAAGTCTAGTTCTATTTCCGAACTAAAGTATAATGTTAAGTTGTAACTGAAGTCTTAAGTCTAGTTCTATATTCGAACTAAAGTGTAATGTTGAGTTGCAACTAAAGTCTCAAGTCTAGTTCTATTTTTGAACTAACGTGTAATGTTGAGTTGTAACTGAAGTCTCAAGTCTAGTTCTTTTTTCAAACCAAAGTGTAATGCTGAGTTGTAACTGAAGTCTCGAGTCTAGTTCTATTTTTGAACTAAAGTATACCAGTCTCAAGTCTAGTTCTATTTTTGAACTAAAGTGAAATGTTGAATTGTAATTGAAGTCTCAAGTCTAGTTCTATTTTCGAACTAAAGTATACCAGTCTCAAGTCTAGTTCTAAGTTTGAACTAAAGTATGAAGTTGAGTTATCATTAAAGCATGCAAACAAGTTACTATTTCGAGCCTCTCCTCTTATCCTCTTCAGCCTATATAAGCAAAGGTCCACCCCTCTCTTCAATACATTTTTTATGTAGGTTAAGGGTGAAGTAATAGAGGCGTATATCAACAACATATCAATGTTGTATATCAACAATAGAGGCAGCATATCAGAGGTGTATTTCAGCAAGGTCTCTTAGGTCTTTGTCATGTCAAAGTCATCTTGGCAATCTCTTTCAGAGCAGAACATTCATGGTGGATATTTGTAAGTGATCTTACATTATTAATGCAATAAAGGAATATCGTTTGTTGGGGTTTTTCTCCCTGTACATGGTTTCCCCAGGGTATATGTGTTGTTGATGTGCATGCTTACTTATCTACATAGTTATTTCTATTCAGTTATGATCATGGTATTGTTGAAGTGTATTAAGCTAGAATCAAAGTGTTGAAGAAAATAAAAGAATTAATCCGCATAAGAAATCAAGTTCATAATTTTAACAGGTGATACCATATATGTTAATCCTATATGGTGAATTGGAAGTGGAATGGGATCAATATGTTCATATTATAACTCATAGTGCCATAAAATTGTCAAACGAGGAGGATCAACAAAATGGTCAAAGAATCTAGCTACACGGAAATTTGTAGGTAAGATGGGTTACACAATTGGAATAGAAGGAGACTTTCCTGGAGAGTTTGGCGATGGGGAGTTGTATGGAAGTTGGAATGCCCATTAAAAAATAAAACATTATTGTGGTTGGCTCTAGAAACATAATACTAACTTGGGACAATGGTCAAAAGAGAAAGTGGGTTGGTCGTGTAGATTCATAATGTGTAAAAATAATGAATATTTAGTGGATCTTCTGTTTGTGATTATCCCTTTTTAGATATTTTTGAAGTGAAATCATTTAAAATCACCAATAGAAAGAATAAATGGAACAAGATGACTATAGGGGGATTATCTTTTTTATTGGTTAACCGACAACTGTATAGGACACTTCTTTGTTTGTACACCTATGGATTTGGTTGGAAAGACATAAGATGATTTTTTGGGACCTTGTACTAATACCTAGACAAGTTGAACATAAGATAATATTGGCAATGGAGGGAAGTTAGAGGCATCCTAAAGAGAAAACTCCCATAAATTTAAAGATGTGATGTATAGATCAAGAAAAGGCGTCAGATTACTTTGATGGAGCTTGTCAAGGAACACCAGTTATTTATGGAGCAACGGTTGTACTCTACTTTGAATCCCCCCATTACTTGTTATTCAAGTATATTGTTGGGCAACAGACCAACAATCATGTTGAATTTTATGCTTTATGGGTGTTGTTGAAATATTCAAAGGAAAGAGGTTTAAGAATCTCTAAGTTTTTGGAGACCTGAAATTGTTGATGGATTGGGCCTGTAACGCCCCCAGCCATCTACCGCCCCCAGCCATCTACCCCACGGTCGGGCCTACTACGCGGAAAAACACTTCTGGAACACATTATGCATTCTAATGAACTTAAAACGCTTAATTACAGTTAAACATAGAATTACTGCTAGCATTTCAGAGGTAATGGAAATAACAATAATTCATATGCACAACAAAATACGTGATAACATTGCAGGAATCACAGGTATCCAATTTAATTAATTACAGAATTACAAAACATAGTGACACTTATCTTTGAAACTATCACGCACCACCAACTGCGTGTAGACCTTCCACAAACCTCCCAGCCTTAGACCATGCTGCTCATCACTCTCAATAGTAGGTCACCCCTGAGCTGGGACTAAGCTCCACCGGGTAAGGAATCCTAGGCTAGGTAAGGTTTACAGGAAGAATACACATAAAAGAAGGAGGATTCTCTCCCAGGAACCACTTATGCCCACTGCCCATAGACTCTCCTTCCCCACATGCATATCCCGCCCCAAGAGTATACACCTTCTTTGTCACCTAGACAGTCCTTTGACTGCTAACCTCCCTTGCATTGGGCTTCAGCAACAGACCGGATCGGAAATCTCTGAGCTCTGCGGCAGCTACAGGGTTCCTTCCAGGAGCTCTCTCCTTCCTCCGTGCACTCTCTCACCTGGAGAGAGTCGCTCACAGGCTTGGTAAAACCTACCTCTTCAACAACAATCACCTCCCTCACCTAGAGAGAGGCTACACACAGGTCATACAACCGGTTTCCTTAATCTCGTTCCCACACAAAGCAGAAAAACAACAAGACTCAACAACGAACATACAACAGCAGCTAACCACACCCAGCCAAGAACTGTGTGGCCGCCACAGTCAACTGGGACAACAAACATGGGTTTCCCAAACAGATGACAGACAGACGCTTCAACCCAACCAGGCTCAACAATTATGGGACATTCGGTTTTCCCAACCATCCATATAGAACAGACTCATGTTTCTAGGTTTCGGGGATGTGTGATAAGAAATCCACGCGAAGGTCGAACACAAACTCGACGGTTTTGACAGAGGGTGTATCGGCTCCTCTAGAAATCAACACAGGCCTTTTTGGTTTTAGAGTTGTGTGAGGGTATTCTTGCAGAGGTCATACGGGATTCCCGGTTCAGACAGTCGACGATAGAAGGGAGGAGGAACCCCCATCATGGCTCAACTCAACAGTTTTAACTGCATGCGCTTGGGTTGACACTTGTCACCCATGAAGCTCGCTCCTTCCCATTTGGAAGTCACTCGTCCTTCCAAAGAACTTAGGATAAAACATCACATTTACACAGCTTTGAAATAGTAATAATTTAATATTATTCTCAAGGATTTAAGCCCCCTCAGCTTAGCCCCTCTTCCAACCTCTCAGCCCCCTCTCCCTTACCCAGGATTTGTGGATGCTTAGTCCCCCATCACTCATTCATCATGGTCGCTCTGTCCATAGAGATGTTTTGTATTAATACTGTGCATAATTACATCTACAAAAAATCAGGCTCCTGGCCTTCAACACTTAGGCTCCCTTGCCTAATAACACAAAATCCCACTAGCTTATATGTTAAGCCCTAATATTGGCTCATTACCCCTTAATTCGGGCATATTATATTAGTACTATTATTTTATTTGTGTTGGCTTTAGGCCATTAGTTGTAATTATACCACCTAGTCTCCTATATATACCAAGGAAACATTTTCATTTTGAATCATCTTGCACTTGACCATTTAAGTGGGGTAAAAGGAGGTTGCCCCCTCGAAGAGGCTTATTATCTAAAATTATCTCTTTTTCAAGGCGTTGAGTACTTTTTATGAGGTTTTTCAATCCCATATTGATATTTGGTTCTTAACATATGGTATCAGAGCTCAAGGTCTTGGGGTTTGGCTGCTACATCTGAGATACCTTGGCATTTTCGCTATAAATTTTTTTCTACAATGTTTCAGAAGGAATGGCTTGGAGTATATTTAGCAGACAGATCAAGGTACGTTGGGTTCAAAATTCAGCTCCTAAGGATTTATACTTTTGAAGATACAGCCTGTACAAGATAGGCTTCTCGAATCATCCTAAACTGAGTCATTGCGGAATTTTCGCTATAAAAAAATTTCTGTAACGTTTCAGACCCTGAAATCTGGAGGATATTTACAAAAATTAGTAAGGTATCTATGGTAAAAATTTCATCGTCTGGGTCATCTTAAATTTGTATATACACCCTGTGTAAGATAGGGTATCTGACTAGTCCTATTGACTAGTCTCAAGAAGGTGTTCCAGGTAAAACAATCATAAGTTCTTCCTAGATTATGCAAATTGAGTGGGACTGGTTTCATTGGATCGTGGACAGTTTCTAGTATTTCTGGTGCAAGTTTCAGAATTTTATATCAATCATTTTGTGTGGGGCACGCTATACAAGTGAGATCTCCTGGAAACTCCAAAAATCGGCAAGTTGTGGGGAAGTTACCATAAATTCCACTTGGCACATCCAATTTTGATCAGACCCATGGCATTGCAGAGAAGAAATATCAAAGAACTACATAAAAGAAAGTTTCATACTCAGAAGGGCCGAAATTTGGGAGATACAACAGAATAAATATTGTCTAGCAGAACCACCTCAAAATCAAGGTTCAAAAGTGATACTTGGCCAACATGCCACCAAAAAAGGGAACTTCTACACCAAATAAGCCTCTAGAAAATCCTACTTGGACTCTTGAT
>SNQJ01S0069536.1:14797-26171 GCA_010110895.2 Picea sitchensis | reverse complement strand
TATATAGGCAAAGAGACGGAGAGTTACAAAGGATGAGGGTGTAGCAGTTACTAGGGAGGGTTCTATATGATCCTAACGGAAACAAGTGGATAGATTTCATGTGGTGTTTAAGAGTTTCCACTAATAATGGAGTTGAGGTGAAGGCAGTATACCAAGGACTATGCATACTCAAAGAAAGAGGAATTATTGATACCACCATCTTCAGGAACTCATCCCTTGTTATGTAGAGGATCCCTAGAAATGTGAGTAGGGATAGACTGGTCCAAATATCATTAGCCCTCACCAATGACCTTGACAAAATTGAATACCTCCAAGTGTTAATGCAATATAGTAGATGAATAATAATATGCAGAACAAAAATATTTAGAAAGCAATAATGGAACAACCAGATTATAGCTAGAACAATACCAAAATAACACCAGAGAGAGCACCTTTATAGAATATCACAGTGTTCACTTGCCTCTTCAAGGGGGAAACCTCCAATAGAGTAGATCTCTATTGCAATAATCGCCAAGACAAAAATATCCAATACCTTCTACTCTAATTTATACTAATTCTACCTTCTAAGGAAACTTCTATAGGAAGATCTTTCTAGAAGCGAAAGCTTCTATTAGATATTCTTACATTGAACTATTATCATTTATTTATTAGGCCTTATTAAATAATGTTGTCATTTATTACACAAAATATATCCTACTAACTAATGACCCATGAAGAGGGGTTAGGAGCGGATCCCAACATGCCCTCCCCCTTCAAAAGCATCCTTGTCATCAAGGTTGATGGTGTTGTAATTGCAAGAGTATGGTTGTTGATTCCCAAGTTGCGTCCTCTAGTGATGTGTCCTTCCACTTGATCAACACTTCCTTGATAGTTATGCCACACAATTGACGTTCACAAGTATTGAGGATTGCTTCTGATTGGAGCCAAAGGGATACTTCTTCATATAATTCTGGAAGGATGGTTTGGACCCTGCAATTATGTCCGACGACTTTCTTCAGACAGGAAACATGGAACACAGTATGGATTTTGGAAGTAGCTAGAAGGGAAATTTGTAGGCCACTGAACTAGTACACTTGATGATTTAGAAGGTCCCATAAAACTTGTGTGTCAACTTGTGATGTAACTGGGCTTTGAGAGATATTTGTTTGTAAGGTTGGAGCCTGAGAAACACTCGATCATTGTTGAGGAAAAGGTACGAAGAACCTCACTCAAACATTTTCAGATCTTGCTAGGTTAAGGCAAGATAGTTGGGAATATCACCTCAAGTTTATAGCCTAAAATTCAAAACAATCACATGATTCACAGGTAATATGTACAAGGAACCAAGGATGATTTTATATATTATATGTAACTATGCAAAATAAAGAAAGTAAAAATATACATAAGTGTGTACATGGATAAGAGACAAGGATAAAACCAAAATCTAAAAAATATCATTAAGATACACATGTGAGACTGAAATCAAGAATCTGATTTTTATATTAACTTCATTTTGAGATACAAAGCATAATTCTCTTTACAAACCCCTGTGAAGGTGGGGACCAAAGTGTTACAACAAATTTTACCTCACTCCATGCAACTTGCTTGGATGACCTTTTATGTAGACTTGAAGTCCCCTTTTGCACCTTCCAGAGCCAAAAATGCACATTTTTCCACATACATCCTATCAGTTATACAACAAGCGTATATGCAGGTTGCTCCACTACAGCCCGCATACATCGGATTTGGTGCTCAAAATTAAAAATTATGTCAGGTTTCCATGCCATGTCATGAGATCCATGATCCTTGACCTTCCATATACTAGAAATGCTTCGACTCGACCCTTCAATTCCATTCAAAGGATATAAATTGAGCCATATCCAAGCCTTGAGGAGATTCAACAATTCAACTTTGAGAGCAAAGATACTCTGGAGAAATTTCACTTCATATTGAGTCTGCATCCCTTTGTCCTTGAAAGTTTGAACTCCTTGTTCAGCCCCCAAGCTCTTATTTCTTTGTGATGGAGAACCTCATTGACTCTTTTGTTTGAGCTTGCCTTTGGTGGAGGATTGAAGTGGTGAAGACCCAGATGGAGGGACTTAGTTTCTCATTTCTGATATGTGTCATTACAGAAGTTTGTCACCCATGTACTTCTGCTAATTATTTTAATAGAAATACTCTTTTCTCGTCCAATTGATATCTTGCAAATATTTGAATTATTATTCCATGGACGTATTTGTCATGTATGTTAATGGATTATGCTAATCAATATGCTAGCATTATATATTATCACAGTATGCTTGCATATCTTGGTTTTTGAGGACCGGTTGCAGGTATAAAGCTTTTGGTTGCATGCTCAACGATGGTCTTCATCGAATGTCGAGACAAGGTAGGCTCTTAGTCTTGTCTCGTTAGCATTTCATTTATATAGCATACTTGGGTTTAGAGTTGATTTATGTGTGTCATTCCATATGTTGTGGTTTAACCCTTTCCATAAAGAGATTTTCCTTGTAACAGAATTGGCGACCATACTGAGGATGATCTTCTTTTTTCGAGTTTGGAGTGTTTTTCTCCTTGATTTTCTCTCTGTTAGACTGAATTTCCTTGTTGCTTGTTGCTTGACAACCTATTTTTTACCTTGCATCTGAGTTTCTTGGCTTAACTCTTGCCATGGCAGTGTTTTACTAGGTATACGCGGTTTTTTCCTCTGACAGACGCATATATGCATGATCTGTCTTACTTTAGGGTGTGTATATACTCGATTTTTGCTCAAACAGTCATGTACATAAGCTCTTTAGTCTTGCTAGCTAAGCTTGGTGTTCGTTGGGTGAGTTTGATTGGTTGTTGAGTCTTCTTGGGTCTCTGTTTTCTTCTTGGTGTCCTGCTTCGCTTGTCTCTTTTTGCTTGCAATAGGGCCTTCCTGTGAAGTTGTTATTCATTCCTTGCATTTTATTTTCTTTATATTGAAAATACAAAAATATTTGTTTATTTTGCATTATGGAATTTTCACTTTTGATTACTTTGCATTGATTTTGACATATTGGGAAAGATTTTATTTCATTGAAATCGTAGAGATTGCATTTAGAAGCATACCATCTCTTTGAAATTCAAGACTAGTACTTAGAAGTGTTTTTATATTTTCTTCTTTTTATATGTTGAGTTGTAATATCATCAGTTTCACGACCACACCCATTGAGTAAGAAGAAGCCATTAAAATTAGCGTTGATTAATTAAAATTGAGTAGAAACGATTTTATTTTTTAGGGTACACAAACAAGTATAGGACATAGGGCCTTGGAATAGGATTTTGTGAGTAAAATTCTCCAAGACTATTAAACTAAACATGTGTGTCTAACTAGGTAGTGGTAAAACCCATTGTGTAATTAGTGACGTGAGGAGGCTCCGCTTACACCGGAGTTAAGCACGAGGTCATACGAAGTTGGTTGCAGAGATAGCCCTCTAATACCTTCTTAGCGTTAGAGATATTTCTAGGTTTCTATTCATATTTGGGGGTCTTGCTAGTGCCTTTACCTCCATGAGAGGCGATGCTTTCAATATTTCAGGATTTGTTACCCTGTTCATACGGTGGACCAGACTTACTACTGTTCACCTGCACATTGGTTATATTGTGGTGACTCTAGTTGCTTGACATAGATAGCCACATAGGTTACTCTTAGGGGTTATTTTGTAGGTACCCCGAGTCAGATAAGGGTTGAACAACACACAGCCTTTATGGAGGATTACCTCTCTGGGGGGATCTGATCGACTGCGTTGTTAAGCCCACAAGGGCCCTTATGATTGATTTAGATGCCTCCAATTTTTGAAGGGAGTCTCAAGCCCCTCTTGGGTGAGACATACCTACTCTAGTGAGGGAGGCCCCTTTCATCCATTATATCTTGTTTGTGTGCATTGGCCTTTTTGCTTTATTTTGGTGTGCTCTCTGATTATTAGTTGGCTCTAGGATTTGGTTTTATATCTCGAGTCTTGAGTCATCATGGAGAAATACCAGCCTCCTCGCAGGTCTCACCATTTGTTGAAGTTACCACCACATCTTGATCCTTCACCGAAGTTTCCTTCTAAAATGCGTAAAGTTAATAAACGTGGTACATATATCTCCACCCCCTAAATTCGTGATCATCTAGTTATGAGTACTAAGTCAAACCCAAACGTCACAAGGAGTCCCTCAACTCATATATCTTCTGTGATTAGTGGGATCCCTTCGACTCCTTCAGCCTCGACGGTTGGAGTGCCAAAGATCCCCGCCTCTAGTGCCACCCAACCTGTGGGTTTTACTCGACCCATAGGATCAAACCCTTTCGGATCTCTTTCTGGTACGCCAGGTCACAATTCTCAGTCAATACTTTCGGTCTCTAATCCCTTATCTTTTGGTATTTCCAACATGACATCGCAACTCTCATCCTCCATTCTAGTGGCTAATGTGAATCCTAGTTTTGAACCTGGGGTCAAGAATCCTTTTTATTCTCCTCTCTTGTTTGGTGGAGGTCATATTCCCCAAACGAATCCTATAGTTGGAGGTTGTCCTCCTCTTTCCTCCAGGCCTAATCCTAGTCTCAATGCTCTTGGATGGAGTACTCAATCGGGCAAAAAATTCACTTCCTATATTCCATGATTTATCCCCTCTTCCTCCATGCCGATTCCGACAAAGGAATTTATTATGGAGAATCCCCCTCTATCCTTTGGATTTCCATCTGGAGGGAGTTAGTTTAACACTATGGGCAACCCCCAGCCTGGAGCCCCTTCAATTGGGGGCAACGTATATAACCCTTATCATGTCGCTTTTGTAGGTATGGTTCCCATACAACCTTTTATAAATCAATTTGGAGGAGGATATTATCCTACTGGACAGGGCCATGGCATATACCAAAACCCTCAATGGCCTGCAATCCCTTAGCCCTAGTCTTTCCCGGGAGCATGGGATCAAATGTCGCAACCCTGGCTCCCTTTTGTGGCCACGCTTAATCTGCCAGATTTGTCAAAATTAATGAATGACCCTATGCGTTACAATCCGTTATGCCCCCCTATCCCCACCAAGATTCCTTCGAACATTCCAAAATTCAAAGGCAAGACTGGCGAGGATCTGGGTGATCATGTCACTACTTTTCATCTTCGGTGCTCATCCAAGTCCCTGAATGACGATTCTATTCGTTTGAGGCTATTTCAACTCACCCTCATGGAGGTCATCGCGAAATGGTACATTGAGCTATCGGGGGGAACATACAAAAACTTTAATCAGATGGTTTTAGTCTTTCTCAACCACTTCCAGTTGTCGATTCGTTATGATGCCGACATAAAAAAAATTTCATCTCTCTTCCAAGATAAATCCACGCACATCTCGAACCATATCCAAGAGTGGCATAGACATAAGAGGTTGATCAAAGCCTACATTCCTCCAGAGTTTATGTTGGACTGATTCCTTAAGTCGTTATTACCTTATATTTTAAAGGATGTCTTTACATCTGGAGTAACATCTAAGGAAGAAGCTATTTTCAAAGCCTAGCTATCGAACCTCATATATGCTCAATCTAGGATGTTGTATCAAATTCTTCCTAACGCACTGCGATCAAAATATCACCCTAGACAAAAGCTTGGGCCTCATGTTGATGGCATCATAGGCTCTACAAATGCTAAGTCTACAAACTTAGTGACAAACTAGTTGAAATATTTGCCTCTAAGCCAGCCTGTAGAAGGACAATCTTCGACTTTGTCCTCCACCCCCACCCAGTTGGCAGATATGCATTATGTACAATCGTCGTCTAACCCAAATGGTAACCAACAATCAAGCATGAATAAAAATAAAGGACAAGGTAACAATCACAAGGGTAGGGAAAATAATAATAAAGCCAAGGACAACACTAACAAGGATAGATCGAATAATAATGTTCGTGAGGGCAAGAAAGAAAAATGGAAGGTGAAGTTTCCTTGCAAACTTTGTAAAGATTATCACCTTACCCACCTATGCCCGAAAATCGAGGAAGCCTCGAGGCTCTTATCTCAACCGCCCGTTGTGCTAAAAAATTTGTTTCCACATAATGAGCACATGGCCTCGGGGACCCTCAACACCGGAAATGCATCGAGCGGGAATCAAAACCCCTCGACACATGAAGGTGTCCATCTATGTGTCAACATGGTCAAGTCTCAGATTGATGTAGCCACTCAATATCATGATTACGGTTCTTCACAGACTGTTGTAGGTCCAGAGTCTCCTCCTCCTCCGGAAACACCCTTGCAGATCGAAAAGCCATAACCTCCACCTCATATTCTGAAAGGAGTACTAAAGCGCTCTACCCACAATCCTAAAGCCATAGCCGCCCAGAACTATTTGATTGTCGAAGATATGGGCCAAACCCCTTATGTGATGTTGGCCTTGGAGGTGCTCCAAATGTGTCCTTCACAGAGGGATGCCTTATTATCTATGTTAGGAGCTCTAGACCCATGTGGCTCGAATGTTATCAAGTTTGACGTAACGGATGCTAGGCCTCGTTTACCTTACCACGTGGCCTTTCAAATCCATGTGGAGTACACAGAAATTACCATCAAAGGCATTGTAATTGATGAAGGTGATGCAACATGTATGATGTCCCTAACCTGTTGGAAAGTCATTGGCTCTCCGACACTATCCCAATCTATGACTATGTTGACCGCATTTTATGGGCATTCATTTCAACCCCATGGAATTCTTCTCTCTTTTCCGGTCCAGTCAGGTGGGAAGACAATGGAGGTTAATGTCAAGGTGGTTGATGTGCCCCTCGACTATAATTTACTACTAGGGCATAATTGGACTTATGCCATGACAGTCATTGTGTTGTCTATTTTCCACACTTTATGTTTTCCTCGCAAAGGGAAAATAGTGATGATTGATCAATTGTCCTTTGTGCACGCTAGTCCTAGTGCATTGATTGGACCTTTAGTTCCTATGATCGACAATTCTCAACAGGCAACTGAAGATGTTGGTGTCATAATGTATCCCTCTCTGATGGGTAGCTTTGATTTCATGGCACCAATTCACTATATTCATGCCATTTCCAGTGAGTCTTCGGCATCGATGAGGTCCTTTCCTTTCCATACTTCGTATTTCAACAACCCTTGGACCCTACCTTCCTCGACTATATCGTATGAAGGTTATTCACACATTGGGATGGCAATGCCATTGTCGGCAACAGAGGTTATGTATCGGTCTATTCTTGACGCTATTGCTGACCCAGATCCTTCCTCCTCGCAGACAGTCGAAGTGGATCCTATTCTAGAGCCCATATGGGTCATTCAGTCATCTTGTTCACATGATTGCCTCAATAATAATTTACCTTCAGATGAATCCATTTTAGAGGCCATATATGGTCTTGATAGACCTCGGGACGATATGCATCATCGCTCCTATTTCCTCCCAGAGCTTGTTAAGATCGAACACGATGAATTTAGATCTACCTTAAGTGATATGGTCGGTCATGCCATGGTTCCATTAGATACATATGGCATTTATGCTGAAGGAAACTTGGTGAATATTTCTCCTACTGTCACGATAGACATCTCGCATATTCCTGGCAAAATTGAGAATGTATGTATCGGTGTAGATTATTTGCCTGAAGAAATTCATATCTACATTGATCTCTTCAAATAATTTTGTGATGTATTTCCTTGGTCATATGAAGAGATGTTAGGGATTGATCCTGGCATTGTCTAACATGAAATTAAAACCTATCTGGATGCTAAACCTAATCGACAATGTCTTAGAGTTGTTAATCCTATGAAGGCCCATGCTATTAAGGCAAAGGTAGAGAAGCTACTTAATGATGGTTTCATCTACCTGGTTCCCTTGACTGAATGGGTGTCCAACCCTATTCCCATAGATGCCTTTGATTCAAAATTAAATAGCAAGGCAACTATTATTTATGGGGGAAAATATTCTTCAATTTATTTAAAAAAAAAAACAAAGAACCATCCGCGTATGTATGGATTTTTGAGCCCTGAACAAGGCTTGTCCTAAAGATAACTTCTTGACTCCTTTCATTGACCAGATTCTTGACGAGTGCGGGGGAAGTGAAGCCTTTTATTTATGGATGGATTTTTAGGGTATAATCGAATTCAAATCAAACCCAAGGATCAACATAAGACGACAAGGATCAACATATCGAAAAATTCGTTTTGGCCTTAAAAACGTCGGAGCAACCTTCCAACGTGCCCTGACCTTTTCTTTTCATGATCTCAAGCATATTGTCGAAGCTTACCTAGATGATCTTACTACTCACTCTCGCAAGAGAGTAGATCACTCTGTCACATTCGATTACTATTTGAGAGATGTAGTTACTATTGCATTTGGTTGACCCCTCAAAAGTGCATCTTCTGCGTTAGGTATGGCCGTCTTTTAGGATTATTAGTGTTTGAGCATGGGATCATGGTAGATCCTATGAAGGTTGAGGCAATACTTTTATTGCCTCCCCTGCACAACATTAGACAACTTCAAGGTTTACAGGGGAAGGCTAATTTCCTGCGTCGATTCATAGTTAACTATGCCAATTTAACTAAGGCTTTCATGCGTCTTTTGAAGAAAGATACTCCATTTATATGTGATGAGTGGGCCCGGGAATCCTTCGATGCTCTTAAGAAAGTTTTGGTATCGGCACCTCTGTTGAAGCCTCCAGACTACAGTAGAGACTATTTTCTTTATATCTTCACGTCCGAAGGGATGGTTAGTATGGTTCTGGTTCAGGAGGACGATGAGCTCCATGAGCACATTGTCTACTATCTCAGTCAAAACCTAGTCAGTCCTGAACTTAAATACTCTCACGCAGAGAAACAAGTCTTGGTCATCGTACATGCGGTTAAAACATTACGACATTATATATTACTTTGCAAAACTACCGTAGTTGCGGATATCAATCCATTTCAATGCGTCCTCACCAGACATATTATAAGGGGGAAATACAATAAGTGGATTATTGTTTTGCAAGAATTTGATCTCAATTTTGCTTCGGTGAAGTCCAAGAAATCGCTAGTTTTTGTTGAGTTGATATCAGATTTCCCTCAACTTGACGAGGACATTTTTCATGACGATTTGTTCACAAATGAACATATCTTCTTTATCTCATCCTCGAACCCATGGTATGCAGACATTCTAATCTATCTTCAAACCTTGAAGCTACCCCAACATCTGTCGAGAGAAGATCAACGGTGTATACTTCATTAGACTAAAAACTACCTTATCATCGGTGACACTTTGTATCGTCGAAGGGTAGATAATATTTTATGTTGTTTCTTCACTCACAAGGAAGATGAGTCTATTCTCAATGACTGTCATAGTGGGGCTTGTGGTGGTCATTCATCCGGGCTTGGGACAACCCAAAAAATATTGTGAGTCGTTTATTTTTTGCCATCAATTTGTAAATATTGTGTTGAAGCAGTCAAGAAGTGTCACCCTTGCCATGTGTTCGCTCGAAAAATGTGCTTGTATCCAACGCCTCTTCACCCAGTCGTCATCGTTGGTCCCTTCACCAAGTGGGTGGTAGATTTTATGGACTACAACCCAGCCTTGGCTAGGGGGCACCAACATATTATTGTGGTCATAGATTGCTTTACTAAATGGGCATAGACCATGCCTACCGTTAAATACGATGGTAAGACTGCAACATTCTTTGTATTCAACCAAATTATAGCCCAGTTCGGAATCCCAAGAGAGATTGTCACTAATCATGGCAATCACTTTCAGAATGAAATGATGAGAGAGTTAGCATCAAAACTGGGGTTTAAGCACAATTATTCTTCACCTTACTATCCCCAGGAAAATGGACAAGTAGAGGCGGTGAATAAATCTCTCAAGACCATCTTGCAAAAAATTGTCAGCCAGAGTAAATCTAACTGGCATCTGATGCTTTACCCTACACTTTGGGCATACCGAACCTTGGTAAATACTTCCATTGGTTTCTATCCTTTTCATTTAGTACATGGTGTGGAGTCAATCCTTTCGATTGAATGTGAAATCCATTCCCTTAATTTGGAAAATGAGCTCCTACTTGACACATACGATCTTGAAGAACGCCTCGTACACCTGGAACGTCTCGATGAGCAGCGTCGAGATGCCTCTATGGCTATCGAAGCAAATAAATGACATGTCAAAGTTCAATACGATAAGTATGTCTATCCTCATTAGTACACTACGGGTGACTTGGTTCTCCTTTACGACCATTCCAAATAATTGTTGGGGGAAGGCAAGTTCAACCCCATGTGGCATGGTCCTTATATCGTGTGATGTGTCTTAGGGAAAGGAGCCTATGAATTGGAATATTATGAAGGGAATATGTTGGATGAGCCCAGAAATGGGCTCTACCCTAAAAGGTATTACGCTTGATCCCTCAAGCTTGGGCGTGACCTTTTGTATACTAGTGTATCTTAGTGTATATACATATTTTCCTTTGTGTCATCGTCTTGCTTATCAAGTTTTCCCTTGGTTGGAATATGTCAACGGAGTCTTCAAATTACTTAGGATTCGCGAACGGTTTCAATCGTCATACACAAAACATGGCTTCGATCACTTGGGTCATTTACTCACTCGAGGACCAACTGGTGTCTTTGGGTGGCGTTCGTCTGGAGCCATCAACGAATATTGTGGTTGAGTATAGTGTTGGTATAGAGCTATTACACGACTCCATTTCACATGGTGTTCGGTCTTTAGAGGTTCACTTGGACTCCTAGTTAGTCGTATTTCAGTTGAACGGAAGTTACCATGTGCAAGATCCTACTCTACTCCAATGATTCCTACGGGTATGACTTTTGGAACGATACTTTGATTTGCTTACTTATAATCACATACCTAGAAGTTCTAATCATGTATTTGATGCTTATGCGAATTTAGATTGGCATTTGTCACATAACTAAAAAAAGAAAACACATCCATGCATTTACACATTGTAACATATATAAGTAAAGCCAAAGACTAAATTTATTTATATTTTATCCTTTCGAGTTCAAAAAATATGGTGTCATGGTACAAAATGGGGCTCACACCCTCAAAATACATCTATGGCCTGTATATAATATGACCATGGCATCTATGCATGTGGCGCTGGATGCGTATCATGATAGCACACTATAGTGTTTGCGAGACGTCGGAAGAGTCCCACCCACGCATGGTGTACATCCATCGCCTATCGCTACATCGCCTCTAGCAGATCCTCCACTTGAACCATAAGAATCATGTGCATCAATCGAGACAGGTTCCCCTGCACATTCTGTAGCACTCTTTCTGCATATCCACCCACTTACTCATCTCCTTGTCCCCTCCTCCGATGTCATGGGAATCCCTCTGGCTGTCGCGAACCTACATCTGCATAACAAAGCAATTGTTAATACTTGATACCATACAAAAATACTTGTGTTTTTATTTA
>SNQJ01S0069535.1:68152-94276 GCA_010110895.2 Picea sitchensis | reverse complement strand
TGATTCAACTTTTCCTGTTGAGTCACAAACTGCAATGCATGGTTATCACTATATAAAACAAATTCCTTCGGAATCAAATAGTGCCTCCATTTCTTCAATTCCTCGATGATGGCATACAATTCCTTATCATACGTGGAATACTTCACCTTCTGTTCATTCAACTTCTCACTGAAATATGCAATTGGTCTATCATCTTGACTTAAGACTACTACTATTGCAAACCCGCTTGCATCACATTTTACCTGAAATGTCTTTTGAAAATCTGGCAACACGAGAATTGGTTGTTCTGTAATCCTCCATTTCAACAAATTGAAACTCTTCTCAGCCTCTTCAGTGCAGCGAAAAGATTTATGTCTTTTCTTCACTGTATCCATCATTGTTGCGCTAATTCCACTGAAATTTCAGTAGAAAATAGCCAAACCGTGAAAACTTCTCTCCTCGACTATGTTCCTCGGTGATGGCCAATTCTTGATTACCTCCACCTTATCTGGATCCATCTTCAACTCATTCGCCGAAATAACAAATCCCAAATAAATGAGCTCTGTCTTCATGAATGAGGACTTATTTATGTTTATCAACAACTTCTCTTCCTATAATCTCTTCATCACAATGGCTAAATGCTTCAGATGTTCATCTTCCGTTTTAGTGAAAATCAGTATATCATCCAGATATACGATAACAAATTTTCCGATGAAATCCTCCAGGACTGCATTCATCAACCTCATAAAGGTACTTGGCGCATTTGTTAAGCCAAACGACATAACAAGCCATTCATACAAACCTTTGTTTGTCTTGAATGTTGTTTTCCACTCATCACCTTCTCTCATATGAATCTGGTGATATCCACTCTTCAAATCAATCTTTGAAAAAAAAAATTGCTCCACTTAAACAATCCATCAAATCATCCATCCTTGGTAATGGGAATCTATACCTGATGGTTATCTTGTTAATTGCTCTTGAATCAGTGCACATCCTCCAGCCTCCATCTTTCTTCGGACTGAGTACTGTTGGAACAACACACAGACTCAAGCTTTCCCTGACCAACCCTTTGTCCAACAAATCTTGGACTTGTCTTTTGACCTCTTCATTCTCCTGCAGCGTCAATCTGTATGCGGATTTGTTTGGTAAACTGGCTCCTGGAATGAGATCGATATGGTGGCTCACACTTCTGATTGGTGGCAATGAATGAAGTAATTCGTCCATTACTATATCAATGAACTATTCTAGCAGTTCCTGAATGTCTCCTGGAAAATCGTCCACTCTTGGGCTGGTCAAAAAAATTCTCTGTTTTCTGACCACAATGAATTGTGGATCCTCCTTCTCCTTAACCTCGGTAAGGATTTCCTTCCCACTCATGAGAAGTATTGTGTTGCTTACTTCCGACTTCACTTCCTTATCCTTTATTAGAAGAAGCATGTGTGTCCTCCCATTCTTCTCCAGGGTGTATGCGTTCATCCTCCCATCATGAATCACATTTCTATCATATTGCCATGGTCTACCCAGCAATAGATGACAAACATCCATAGGAATAACATCACATAAAATATTATCATTATATCTCCCTATCTTGAATTCAACTAAGAACTGTTTGGTGACATGTACCTGATGTCATTTTTGTAGCCACAAAACTTTATATGGACTTGGATGATCAGTTGTCTCCAGCTCCAGCCTTTCTACCATCTCAGTTGAAACGAGATTATCAGTGCTACCGCTATCCACAATGACCTTGCATGCCCAACCCTTGGTCTTGCAATCTATTCTGAAAAGTCTGGTCCTTTGGACTGAACTTTCCACTTCTTTCTCTGGTGTCAAAAGGACTTTCTGCATCATCAACAATCTTCCGCCTTCAGCATATTCCACCTCAACATCTCTCCTTTGTGCCTCGATGATGTGAGCTTCTCCAGTTTCTTTCTTTTTATCTGGACACTCGAATGACTTGTGCCCATTCTTCCCACATGTGAAGCATGTGATTACTCCACCTCTTCCTCTTCCTCTACCTCTGGTATGAGGAAACCTATTATTATCAGCATATCCTCCTCTCTGCTCATTATGTTGTCCTCTCTGTTCTGCATATTTCCCTCGCTGTGAAGTTCCACCTCTCTCTGTCCGAGTCTGAGGTTTCTTCCAGTTGTCCTTGGGCTTCTGGGTTCTTTCCAGGGAAACTGTTTTCCCCATGGGTTGACTTCTACCTCGACCCCTCTGACTTTGCTTTCGGCTCAGCTTCTCTTTCTCCTTCAAATCCATTTAATAAGCATCCTCCACCGTTCAGATGGTTTCCATGCTCATTTCATCCTGAATCTCATATCTCAGGCCATTCATATATCTGGCAACTTTCTCATCATTTCTTTCGCAATGACCTACCCTGATATTCAACCTGTAAAATTCCTCAGTATATTCCTTTACTGTCATCAGTTTCTGTCTCAGGTTCTGCATTCTCTTGAACAAAGAAATTTGATAGTCTTGGGGAATAAATTTTGCCTTCATCTTTGCAATCATCCTGTCCCAGCTCTTAATTTTCTGTTTGCCTTGGCAACGCCTGTCATCTTGTAGTTCATCCCACCACAAGGTTGCATGTCCTTTCAATCTTGTGACAACATGCCTGACTTTCTTGTCCTCTTCAATATCTTCATAGTCAAAATAGGTGTCGAGAGCTATAATACAATCTAGAAGCTCCTGTACATCTAGATTTCCCTCATAAACTGGAATGTTCATTTTCACCTTTGCACCCATTCTTACAACAGCTTTAAGTAAGCGCTCATTTGTTGCATCCTCCATTGGGATTTCTTCTCCTCCATGTCCAACATCATCTTCATTTTTGGACTCACTAATATCTCCTTCATCAGCTTTGCTCCTTTGTGATGTCTCCATGTCCTCCATTCTGGCACGAAGATTACGCACTTCTCTCTCCATGTCTGGATTCTACACTTGCCAACCCCTACCTCTGGGCATCTCCCTTTCCTCCTCTCGATCGGGTGATTGTCTATCCCTTCTTCTTGGCGGCATGGTGAATTCTCTTTCTCCCTACTACAGAAAGAAAAGAATCTTTTCTAAGCTCTGATACCACTTGGTGTGTATCAGAGTGCTCTTTTCCTCTTGCCTCTCTTGCCTGAAATATACAGACGAGAAATAAGCTCTGATACCACTTGACGACAGGCACACCCACTAGGAAAGTCCGCTCACAGGATCCTTCCTCCTTCCTTGGCCCGAAGAAATGAAAGGTTCTTCTAATTCCCTATCGAGAAATTTTCACCCATAGTAACTCTCTCATGGGGTCTCCCTTTCTTTTAAATCAACACTGGCCTTTTGTTATCGGGGTTCCCCCTATCGGAATTGTGGCACTTGTGATGTCCAAACAACTTGTTTCACCGATCCCCGATTCCCGACACACTCCCCTGCTGCCTTAGCCTCCCGGGCTAAGTATTTAGTCCACGCGACCGCTTTCCATAAGACCGCGGCCTTATATTCCTTCTCGTCGGGGTTTTTGACTTCAAAATCCCGATGCGCTCAAATTCCCGTTAGCCCTCTAGGCTAAGCTCTTGGTCCATGTGACCTCTCCTTATATGACCGCATCCATATCCTTCATCGGGTTTTTAGGATTTCTAATGCCAAAACACAATCATCCTCAGGACTCGCTATTCCCCGAATCCTAACGCGCTCTTTACGCATTAGCCCTCCTGGCGAGGCTCCTGGCCCATATGACCGTTGTCCCTGTGACCGCAGCCTTATCCCTCGTCGGGGATACGGGGTTTCAAATGATGAAAAACACTTAACCATGGGATTCCTGATTCCTCGAATCCCGACTCTCCGGTTTGTTGATAGCTAGCCCCACGGTGGCACCTTCCTCCCTGTAGGGGTTTTGAGCTTTGCGATTCCAAATTACGTAAACACCTTGTCACCAGGATCCCCGATATCCCGATGACCCAGACACCGATAGACGACTTCCTTGTCGGGACTTTTTCCGATGGCTCCGATTGCTTCCATGTGTCCTCCCCTGATGGACGGTCTTGGTTAACCCTCAGGATTTCACGATTTATGATGTTCTGGATGCCTCGTCCCTAGGACTCGTGAAATACCAAATTTCGACTCCTTTCAGATCTCTGACATGCATCCCAAATGAATGGACAGTTCAGATCAGTCCTCGCTATTTCGAGACTTTACAAGACCATGAACATTCACTTACCTGAATCCTGATGACCACATCCCCGATCTAGACGAACACACGACACGTGTCCTCCCTGAGATCCTCCAGCTGTGATCCTTCCACCGTTCGGGATCCAACTAGTCACAGATTCTTGTCTTCTGAAAATCCGGAATGTCGATGGACTCTCGATCCCTGCCACCTGTCCCAATAGATGGACAACTCTGAACTCATCGGTGTTTCGAGACTTCTGATGTCCCGAATCTCACTACCTCAGGAACTCTGATTTTCCGACTCCCGACGCCTCTTGGGGTTCTTACTCTGTTCACGAGGGTTTAAACCCTGTGCAACTCCTGTCATATCAGAYGACTGACGGGTAATTGATCAACTATCCAACGGCTCACGACCCCTAGATCTTGAACTCCGAACGCGGCCGTAACCTCCTCGCTCCTTTGGCAGATCCAAGGGMTAACAAGATTTTTCAAATCTTCTCCACAAGATCCTAACCGTCGATCTCTTCCTCTTGGGTGTCTTCTACGGGTGAACCCAGTATTCCTCTGCGAAAACTGGTTCTCCTGTGTGTAACTTTGCAGCGTCTGTTCAAACACTCCACGGCACAGACTCTCGGTGCTTCTCTTCGACGATCTTGAAAGTCTTATCCCTCCTGAGCTTTCTCAAACTTTCAACCTCAAAGAGGGTCCTTGCACACACTTCTTGCGACAGTTCTCAAACACTTCCAAGTGTTGATTTCTTTCGACTCTGCGCACAACTGCAGCAGCAGTCCTTCAATACTTTGCTCAGATTCACAACTGAGACTTTCCTTAGCCTGCGCACTCCTTGCACGACTCCTATAACCCAATTTCACTTTTGGGCGAATGAGAACAAGAGTTAAACTATCCGAGCCTTCTGTCAAYGCACTCCTTGCAGACGACTTCAACTTCACTCCTTGCAGGAATCCTTGCTTAGATAGAGAAACAATTGAAACTCATTTCTTCTACTTCTTTTTTCAGATTTCAAACACTCAACAAGAAATCATTACACAACATAACAACAAATGCGTAACAGGAAGTAAATACTCATGAGAATATCAATCAACACACATACACAGAAAACAAACACAAAACCATGGATTTGAATCAATCTCTTCTATTAATCCAAATAACTATACATGGGTGTTTTTACACAGCTCTATGCTTCTCTTCTCAATGCTCATAATTCTTCTAACTATGTTACAATGCACAATGAGGGTGTCTATATCTCGTTTCCCTCTTTTCTTCTAAAACTGTCTAATCTAGAACTAAAAATCCTATCTACCTACATTAACTACTATTAATGCCTCCATCTACTTCAGACGAGAGCGGGGCGCTCAAGGTCTGATTACATTTACAAGTGCGCTTCGTTAAATTTCCCCATTAATGTTCGCGCAACAGTTTCAAGGTGTTTTTCAAAAATTTGTGTTGGACGCCTTTCAGTCGTCTTCCGCTTCTGCGTTGGCTCGCTTGATGTGAGGGATTCTCCTGTATCAATACATTACACAAAATTCGTGATTTTCACAAAAAAAATATTCCAAAACAAACAACTTTAAGTAATATTCAATTGTATTGATTGGCATTCATCCCTTGCACTATGTTCATCACTCAAGCTACATGCATGCCTCATTTCTTCATCAGTTGTAGGTGATATTATAATTTTTTTATTTAACCTAATGTTTGTTTGATCAACCTTTTTTTTTTTATGTTCCACATCTTCATGTTCCATCTACATACATTGAAATAAAGTGTAATGTGTATATTTATATTTATATATAATATAATTTAAATTGATATATGAAGGAACCAATTGAAGCTCTCATGGTTTGTGACTAGGGTTTCCCTGGCCACATACCTCCCATACCAACTTTTCACCCGCGCACAGATGTCTCTGCGGCCTCTTTCGGCCTGAAACTATCTTCCCCTCAACCATTCTTCTCCTGATCTAGATATTGGGTTTGCTTACGGGAAGGTATCCACCCCTCTTGTTCCTTGATATTTCGTGGATGGGACATCTCTCTGGTTGATGGTGGTGACTCTTCATTTTATCTGTATCTGTAGTATATTCAGGTTTTGTAGTTCTGGCGCACTAGGTCTTTGAACCCCCTGCTTGGATTTGCTTATTTTGGGTGGGCTTCGTTGCTCACAGATCGGTTGTACCATTTTTGTTTTCTATGGGAGACGATATGTTTTATGGTGTCGAGTTGCAGTCTTTCTTATGTGTGATGCCACAGAGTGCTACCTTTTTTCTCAGATTTGTGTTTTTCTTGGAGCGGTCTCTAGCGAAGTCCTTGCTTTATTTTACTCCATATTTTTGGTCTCTCTCTCTGGGTTCTTCATTTTTTTCAGGGTTTTTTATGTATTTTGTTTCTAGCAGGGGTTATGCTAGAACTTTGAGGTCCTATCCTTGGACGTGCGGTGCGGTTCCATCACTTTGAGGTCCATGGAGTAGGTGTGTGGTTCCTGGTCTTACTGTTGTTGGTTGGGGTCTTCATCGATGCTGCTTACTTCTAGTTTAGTTGATGTTAAGGTTATCATACTTCTATGACTTGATCCATCCAACCACCAGTATTTTTTTGGATTGTACTGTGTGGATTTGTATTTTGTGACGGGCTCTCTTGTACCGAGTTTCCGGCCCATAAAGGGTTTCTATCAGCTCCTCTCTTTTTTTCTTTTGGCTCTCCAACCAGTTTTTCTTTGTACCTTTGGGATCTCTACACAAGTTTGAGTCATGCTTATGGAACCTACATAATGTAATTTGGTTCTCTTTGGATGAATAGAATTACGCTTTTTTCGAGGAAAAAAATAGTAAAATTTAAAGGATTGTCTAAATAAAAAAATGTACCATAGCAGTGAGTGCCTCATAAAAAATAYGCATTATTTCGAATCCATGCTACATTTCCTCACTTAAAATATTATATGTTGGATGCAGTCCATAGTTTGTTTCTTTCATGTTTAATACACAATCAAAAATCACATTCAATATAATTAGTATAAAGGTTTTTTGTTGTTTGATTAATTATAAAACAAGGGAAGCTAAATAACATAGGTACTTACAAATTGTTCAAGGAAATCTTGATACTTCAACATGTAATCGCAACTCATGCTTAACCCAATGTCCATAAATTCATTAGCTGGATTTTCTTTGTATGATATCTCTTATTAGAATACATCCATGGACAAGTGTAAATTAATTATTTAAATATATATATCACAACAAAAATGAAATATTAATTAAGGTTGAGAACCTAAGTACTCAAACTTTTCGATGAACATTTTTATTCCTTGTCGTCATGTCTTATATGTTGAATGAGTTTCATTTTTTTCTACAACAAAACAATAAAAAAATAGTACTTCATGCAATAATTAAAATCAATGTACATAAAAAATTAAATGAATGATTACATACCTTTGATGCACATGGTTGTTGGTTGGTTCCTCTTACGATTCTTTTACCATATCCTTGTACAATTTTTTGGACATCCCCATCGTCATGTATTGGATTCCTCCTCATTTGTTCCTTGGAATTTTCATAATATTCCTAAAAAACTAAAATGCACAATATTTTTTTTTTAAATTGACATGAAAGTAAATATAGAAAAAAAAATTAATTTGGTAATTTTTGGGAACATATTATATAAAAATAAGTTTGGTAATAATACTTTTTAAATGATTCATTTTTTTTTCTTCAAGTTTTTTCTATTGCAAATCTCATGGGTCTCATTGACCATTTCTTTGGAAACGTTTCTTGTGATTTATGTATAAACCAATTCTAAGAATCATTGGATTAACTTTTGTATTGTAAGTGGAAAGTACGTCTATATATTTTTTCCACGAAATCCCTCAAAGTTTTGTACCCCTCTTACTAAATTCTATCATCACTCCAGATGAATTGAGGACCAAGACATAATCATTAAAATCTTTCATAATATTTATCTTTTTAGGATGACATTCTATTCCCTCACTATTGGTGCCTATAGAACATTAAAAACATGTGAAATCGAGTGTTTAAAACATGTTTTTTTTAATAAGACAATATAAGTTACCTTCTATTAAACAGAGTTACATAAATACAACAAGTAATCATGGACCAATTTGACAACAAACAAAACCAACTCTTCCAGAAGTSAAAGTGAGGARATCAGGCATAAAATGGCTAAGTGAGGGAAGCAAGCATAAGGAGAAGGAGGAATGGAGGGATAAGGAGGTGAGGAGGAGTGGGTATCCATTCATCTGATGAATATTGAAAATAATATAAGTATGAAGTAGGCTAAATAAAGGGAGAGGAGAGTGCAGATATAAGGAGGTGAGGAGCAGTGAGGGTATAAAAAATATAAAAAATTCTAAGTCTTGAAGGAAAGACAGGGTAGTATAGAGTGATGTAGGAAAAAAAAATATTTAAGTGTTGAATGGAACAGGGAATATGGAAATACAACTGAGTGTTGAGAGGAAAGGGGAGGGGAATGAGGAGAGGAAATATTAAAAAACATTCTAAGTATAGAAGAGAGGAGAGGAGAGGAGAGAGAGTATGAAGAGATTTCAAGAAAATTCTAAGTAAGGAAGATAATGAGATGTGGAAGATAAGAGAAATATGGAGAAGTTACAAGAAAATGTTGGTGTTTAAAGAATTAAACGGTATTCCAATAAATTGGATATGGTTGCAAGAATTAACTTTATTGCACGTGGAAGAGGCACTCTTTTGCCAGTTAGACGAAAATATGGATATCTTGAACATACGATCTTAGAGCTTGAATCCGAAAAATGTATGACGAAGTTGATATTGAGGAATACACAATGATCTTATAATAGTTCAAAATTTTTGTGACATCCCCCAAAAAATAAAGAACATAAAAATATTTTTAGAATTTAAATTGCTGAAAATTTATTTCCGTTTTTAGTAAATTCGAAATTGGAAAATTTTTGCCATTTATGGAAATTCCGAAATTCGAATTTTATAATTGTAATAAATGATTTTGACTATTGGGCAGAGATCTGATTTGTCCCAACTAGATATTGGACTATGACACTTGTATGAAAAACATAATATTTTATATTGATTTCAGGGGACAAAGGGGACAACCATATTAAATTTAGCTGACCATGACTCCATGAGAGGGGAACATGTTGGAACTACCTCTAGGATGATTTTTACAAGTGGAAAATCAGTGAACTAGCCACTGACAGCCCCTGAAAATCAGGGATTTAGAAAGCTACGAAAATTCTCAAAGGAGGGAAAAAAACATAGGCAAATTGATAAATAAGCATATGTGAGGAGGCAGGATGCTACCAAGTATGCGGGAAGGGAAAACTATTGATTTGTTTTCCCTTGCTGTTATGAACACTGAATGGGTGTAAGGAAAGGTGGGACTACCGGTTCGAGGGACATTGCGGAAGAGGGGTTTCCAAGTTTTCCCTCATGGACTCATGGTTAGGTTAGGGGGTGAACCGTGCAAGTGATCTTGGTTGCTCGGTTCTATCGTTGGGAGGAACGTGGTTGTTCCCTTTGTTTTTCCACGAGTTTAGTTCAGATATGCTAATCTAACCCCTACCTATTCGAATTCTTTTATATCTATGGTACTGAACCTGTTAAATCTGTAGTGAAGTGGTTCCAAGTATCTATTTTAATGATCATATAATTGTTGTGTGTTATTTCCTGTACCGAATTTCAATATCTCTGTCTCTGTGGGGTGAATTGGTTACGAATATAGTGAAATCCTTCAAGCTATCATGCATCCAAAAACATAGACAAAGGTTGTTCGATGACTACAGTCTACAACTACCTTCCTAAGTAAATCTGTTGAACAAAAGGAAACTGATTTGCTTGCATAGTGTATTTGTAGCCAAGCATACCATTTCCTATGGTGAAAATATTTTTCTTGTAGATGATTATAGTAGACAGTGAACCTTCACTAATAAGTATACAAGTTCAAACTATAAGTAAATATACCCTGCAACACTGAGATTATATTCGACATGCATGTAGACCCGTATAGGTATAATATGAATAGAGACATATTATATAATGGGTAATCTTTATCAACGATACAGTGACGCTAAAGTAAACCGACTATAAACAGAGTTGGGTAATATATATATATATATATATATATATATATATATATAAACATACTCGTAGGAAAATAATCCAACAAAATCCACAGACCCCAATACAGAAGAGTTGGAGCATAGGTAGTATGGTATGGTTTAGTAGTATCGGTGTAGGAACAAACTGACTTAATTCTGGTGGGGAGATCGAACAAATGCTTGATTAATGGATGAAATAGGAACATAAGTTAAAATATGAATTGCATAGCGTAGGTACAGTGCAATATGTAATTCACGACAAGCTAGGGTATATGATATGAATGAGTAAAGTAAAATACATAAGAGAAAACAATCACGAATGGGGAAAGCGAGGCTCGAGATAAACTCCTACCATTACCATTTTGTTTGTATAACAGAAATAAGTGCCCGAACTTCAACAAAAACATGGAAGTTTTGAATACAAGCACACAGTACCAGTGGGAACGAACCTCCCTTAAACACGAAACTTTTGTGCTAGTTGTAGGTTCATTACCGTACATGGTTAAATCATATCGGGTCGACTGTGTAGTTAATTCTGGGAAATTAACTAGAACAATTTAAGTAAATAATTCAACTCTCTTTTGACAAACCAAACTTTCGAAAAATTTAGAAGAGAATGTTAAACACAGTGACATCAGTTTTGAATCATGTTACTTCAATAATATCCACAACAAATAAAAAACCCAATACATTGTTCATAATCATTTAAGGAAATGGCTGTCTAGATATCACAAATCCAACCAAGCGCAAGCTTGGCGTACTTTCGATGTACCAGTCATTAATACAAATTAGGGTGTACACTTAAAACAACTAAGACAGAACTGGAAAACGAAAGATCTTCACAGTATTAAGAACGAGACGTAGACTTGATCATCGGTGCAAGTAACTCGTAATAACTTAGATAGAGGGCATTTGTAGTTGGAACCCAAGTACCTCTTGGAAGAGTGAAGAGGGCGTTCCCCTTCCACGGCGTGATCACATCGTCCACGAAATAAGGTGAAACATTAAAAATGTATCCGACAAACAATATCATAACCATTTAAAAAAAAGAACTGAACGAAATGAGAAAGGAACTTAACTGTAATAACAGATTTTATATCCTTTTCCATTTGCACCAAACCTTGTGCTCCCAGAACGAGGAGGGAAGAGGATCTCGTGCCTCCCTGATGGATACCCTCGCATAATAAAGGGGCCCATCATTAGTGATGAGTACCATATTTTAACCCAAAGAAATCATAAGCAACGATAACATGCGTATAATGAGCGTAAAGCAATAGTAAACATCAATTCATTGTAATAGTCTAAATATAAACATAAAGGATTAAACCGCCTCTGGACTTTAAGACGACACCTATAATCGGTATAACAATACCAGTGAATTTAAGGTTTAAACACAGAACTTCTTTTTAAGATCCACAATGTACCGAGAGGTCTATTACACACAAGAGAGGCCAGTTATATACTCTGTCAACTAAGAATTAACTGACGAAGGAAGACATACCCAATACGAAAGTTCAGTTAAGAAAATAAATAAATAGAATATCTCGGATGCACGTTTTCAACAAACATCGGGATAAGACCTTCCACAAGAGAAAGATGGCTCGGTCTCGACAAGAAAGCCAATACAGAGAGAGGATAAACTATGAGAAACCTAAACCCTGCTAGAGCACCCCCAATTTCCCTTTTGTTATATTAACACCGATATAAAACAAGAATGCTACCAAGGATCTGTTTGTGAACTGGAGTTACAGAAAACTAGTCGATGAGACAGAAAGACCCGAATGCAAAATGACAGGAACAACCAAGTTGACTTACCGCATACAGGGTTTTTCGTCGAGGAGTCTGCTGCCAAGAGCTCTTCCACTTGGAACAAGGTCCTATTTCACAGAAGCATGACCACGTTTCTAAGACAGAAAACTAAAACAGAGTTTAGTCTGGAGCATTCCATTTTTCCTTCACCAAGCCAAGACTGGACTGAAGTGAAAGCTATGGGATACCCTTTGTATGGAGTAATGGAGGATGAGTGGGAATCATACCTGGCCATGTGAACAAATGGTAAGTGTTGACATTTCATTGGGCATGTTGGTTGAACTCTGTAATGATTAGACTTATCTCAGAGCGCCATAAATGTTGCATACATGCCTTTAAGACGAGAGGGTTCCAACCTGATGTGTTTTCTCAGAGAATTAATGGCGAGGAACCCGGATGRCCTACGTAGGGTTAATTCTCTTATCACCTAGTTACATTAGTTATACGTTGAATCCGAACTACCTTTACTTTAACCATATCCTACCCAAGGTTTAGCCTCCCRCGCTTATTCTTTTGTATAGTTTATTGTTCGAATTTTACCCCAAAAGGGTTTGTTTAAAAGCATGCCGAATGGTGTTAACTTCTTCTCATAGACCCTATAATAATATTTATACAAGGTTGTTTATCATAAAGCTACACATCTATGACCATTGATTTTATAGAATAGTTGGTTCTAAGTAGTTTTACCCCTTAACATAAAGTGGGTTTTGGAAACGAAATGGTGGGTATTACCAAGTTGCAAATAAAAACAAGGTATCCCTAGCTATGTACCTATGATCGCATATATAACTCAGTATTGGAATAGGAAGAGGTGACAATATGATAAAATCAGTTAGAGACATAAAGGAAAAGGACTGTTGTACATCATGGTTGATGAATGACAGAAACTTTAAAGACACAATATCAACTCAAAGTACCCAATAAGAAGAATAATTAAAAAGAAATTTTTTTTTTACATGTAAATTTTGAGGTACATTACATATGGTATTAGAGCAAAAAGGTGACAACACTTTCCCTGAATAGGGCCACAATGGATTCTTAGTATATACATATATTCGATTTATGTAAAACTAACAAAAATCTTATGGTTACAAACATAAAGCTATTTCTGTTTTGTGTTAATTATGGCATCTCAGGACGATGCAGAAATTAGGATGGGAGAAAATCAACAGCAGTGACCCCCTAGAGATACAAGATAGAAAAGTGATGGAAGCTTACCCACGAAAGTGTTAGAAACAATGAGGAACCTGATTGTGGAACTACATATCTTCAAAGCAGACAATGAAAAATTGAAGAAAGCACAATAGGAACAACACGAGATAAACGAAATCCTGTTGTGCAGTATAGTGACTGAGAAAATCCCAAAGGATGATAACCATGAGGACGAAGTCAGCAAAAGGGCCTCCAAGAACTCAGGACAGAAAACAAAAAAAAGAGATAGCTCGTTATAAGGAACACCTTCAACTGCAGAAAAGACTAAATCTGACAGAAAAAAGAAAACAATAAGACCACCTCGAGGAAGAATTTAAAAAGATTAAACCAACTACCTTTGATGGAGAATCCAAGACCGGAGAGGAAGCTGAGGCATGGCTGTTGGACATAAAAAAATACTTCCATATCTACAACTATTCCAACAACATGAAGGTCAGAATGGCCATCTACAATCTGAAAGGGAAGGCCAGCATTTGGTGGCAGGACCAGAAATTGGCCAAGGGCCTAAAGGAGAAACAATTAGAATGGTCTGACCTTAAAAAGTATTTCAAGAAACAATACCTTTCAGAAAGTTACTATGAAAGGAAGACAAAGGAGTTCTACGAGTTACGACTTGGACAGATGGCAATGGAGGACCTTATAAACAAATTTCTGGAACTACTAAGGTTCATACCGTACATCCGTGAGGATAAAGTAAAAATTCAACGGTTTCTAAGATGTCTACCACAGTCCTACAAGGACATAATTGAGTTTGAAAACCCCAAAACCTTGAGTGAAGTATTCATAAAAGAACGAATGTGCTATGACCAGTATAAACAACGGGCAAAATTTCCCAAATCCTGGAAGGATAAGAGACACGAATGAATGAACTAGTGAAAGAAGGGGTACTAGCCAGCTCCTTATTGGAATACAACAAAGAGTTTTCCGAGAAGGGATTTTCACTCCAATCCTCTGAACACGCAAGGCAACAAAAAACCAGTAAACCTAGGAACAAATATGTTTGGGGACAACTCTCGTGAACCATTAAAGTGTTGGGAATGTGGAGAACCTCATCTCAGGAGGAACTTCCCACGTCTGAGTTCAACAAATAGAACTGTGGTTCATAACTTGCAAGAAGCCTCGACAGTAGGAGACGTGGGCAGGAGCCTACATTGAATAAATGTAGCCATCGATGACCAACAAGATGACCACCAATCCTCGGTGGTAGAAATCGAAGGTAAAATCCATGACACTCAAATTTATGTTTTAATCGACCCTGGAGCAACATTAAGCTATATTACTCCGAAGGTAGTAGAGTCAAATAAACTTAAGAGACTGAAGCATGCAAAATCATGTCTTGTGCAACTAGCGACAGGTACTAAAAGGAAAGTAATTGACTACATTTCGGATTTGGAGTTTAACTTAGATGGTCAAACTATAAGGATTGATCTGAACATCCTACCACTAGGATCTTACGATATGATTATTGGGATGGATTGGTTGGAACGACACCATGCAATATTAAATTTGTATACAATGATTCTTAGCTATAAGGATGATTCTGACACTACCAGGACAAACCAAGGCATACCGAAACTAGTATCAGTCAGACAAATTTCAGCGATGCAACTAAAGAAATGTATGAGAAAGAGATGTCAAGTGTATGCCATCCAAGTAACGAATCTAGCATAAAAGGAGGATAAGCCAAAGTTGAAAGACTTTGTTGTTCTACATGATTTCAGAGACATGTTTGTGGATGAGATACCAGAATTACCCCCTAGAAGGGAAATAGAATTCTCTATAGACCTGTTACCCAGTTCTGCTCCTATATCAAAGGTGCCTTATCGGATGAGTCTACCAGAACTGACAGAATTAAAAATGCAATTACATGAATTGTTGGACAAAGAGTATATCAGACTGAGTGTCTCACCTTGGGAAGCACTAGTCCTCTTCGTGAAAAAGAAGGACGATACTCTAAGATTATGTATCGATCATATACAACTGAACAAGATGACTATTAAGAATAAATACCCCTTACCAAGGATAAATGATCTGTTCGATCAAGTGGGGGGGGGCAAGATCTTTTCAAAATTGGATTTACAATCCAGTTATCATCAAGTTTGGATAAAAGACGTGGACATAAACAAAACAACATTTCAGACAAGATATGGACACTAGGAGTTTGTAGTCATACCTTTTGGACTCACTAACGCCCCAACCACGTTTATGTGCCTAATGAACAATATTTCCAATGAGTACTTGGACAAGTTCGTGGTAGTATTCATCGACGATATCCTGGTCTATTCAAAGACAGATGAGGAACATGAAGAACACTTAAGAATAGTTCTGAAAACTCTAAGGGAGCATAAACTGTACGCCAATTTCGACAAGTGTGACTTCTATCAGAAAAAAATACAATATCTTGGACATGTAATTTCAGCAGAGGGCATTGTCGTAGACCCAGAAAAGACGAAGGCCATTATGGAATGGCTGGTACCTAAAGATGTAGAAGATATATGGTCATTCATGGGAATCACTGGATATTACCGCCGGTTTATAGAACGGTTTTCCAGGATAGCCTACCCTATCACATCGTTACAAAAGAAAGGAATTAGGTTTAACTAGTCAGAGAAGTGTCAAGACAACTTCAACAACCTCAAGGAATTATTGACAACGACACCCATATTGAAAGTAGCAGACCCAGATAAAGACTTCACCGTATGTGTTGATGCAAGTAAAGAAGGATTAGGTGGTGTCCTAACTCAGGAAGGACAGGTTATCTGTTACGAGTCTCGGAAATTAAAAGAACACGAGCGTAATTACGTCACTCATGACTTAGAATTGGCAGCAGTAATACACGCCTTGAAGATGTGGAGACACAACATAATGGGCAGAAGATTCCTATTATTAACGGACTATAGCAGGGTGAAATATTTGTTTAACCAGCTAGATATTAACAAAAGGCAGGAAAGGTGGTTATCTTTCTTGAGAGAATTTGACTTTGAGGTCAGACATATCAAGGGCAAGGAAAACAAAGTAGAAGACTCTTTAAGTAGAAGAATCCATGGGTTATTTGAGATGAATACTAGCAGGGTAGAAAGTGATCTGGAAGAAAGAATAAAGACGAAAGGTATTGATGACGAAATCTATACTAAAATAATGGTAGAATTACCGAAAAATGCCGCAAACTCAGATAAACCAGATGTAAGTATCGATGAGAAGGGACTGCTATGATTTAAAAATAGACTTTACATACCATATTCAACAGGGTTAAAATTAACAATCTTGGACGAAGTGCACAAGAAACCATATTCTGGCCACCCAGGTTACCAGAAAATGATAACAACACTTAGGAAACTATTTTATTGGCCTAGTATGAAGGGCGAAACAACAGAATAATTGGCTAGTTGCCAAGATTGTCAGCAGGTTAAGGCCAAGCACCAACACCCAACCGGCCTATTATAGCCATTGCCAGTACCAGACTATATCACTCGACTTTATAACAGGTTTTCCTAAAACTTAGAAACATAATGACTCTATCATGGTTGTAATCGATAAACTCAATAAGTTTGCACACTTTACTCCTATGAAGTCTACTTTTAAAGCTATAAACATTGTTGAAATATTCATGAAAGAAATATTTAGACTGCATGGTATTCCTAAAATGGTGATTTCAGATAGAGACGCAAAATTCACATCCTCCTTTTGGAAGGAATTGTTTGCAGGGATAAACACCAACTTGAATTTCAGTACAAGGTATCATCCAAAGATGGATGGACAAACCGAAAGGACAAACCATATCATAGAGGATATGCTCCACATGTATGTAAGGAAAAAACTGAACAAGTGGGAAGACTATCTGCATTTGGTAGAATTTTCATATAACAATGGGTACCAAAATTCAGCTAAGTTAAGCCCTTTCGAAATATTGTACGACAGAAAGTGTACGACTCCAATTAGCTGGGATAAACCAGCTGACGGACTCATGGTTGGACTAGAAATACTCCAAGAAATGGAGAACATGGTAAGAAAGGTACAACAGAACTTGAAAGAAGCACATGATAGATAGAAGAGTTATGCAGATCAGAAAAGAAGGCACCTGGAATTTCAAGCAGGAGACCATGTTTATTTGAAGGTCAAAGCCCAAAAAATCTCATTGAAGTTAGGGAACTGTGCCAATTTGGCACCTAGGTTTTGTGGGCCCTTCGAGATACTAGCTCGAATTGGACCCGTAGCATACCAACTTGCACTTCCAACTAATCTAAGAATTCATAATGTATTTCATGTTTCATTGCTGAAAAAGTATATTCATGACCCTACTCATATGATTGATTGGAACTTACTGCAGGTGAAACCTGAAGGTGAGTTCTAGGTGGAACCCCTGCACATTCTGGACCGGAGAAAAATAGCACTTCGAAACAGAGTCGTCGCTCAGGTAAAGGTGCAATGGAAGGACTTTAGTCTTGAGGAGGCCACTTGGGAGTTGGAAGGAGATTTGCATAAATCTCATCCAATCCTATTCCAAGAAAGGAACGAACATTGAGGATAGTGTTTTATTTAAGGGGGAAAGGATGTGACATCCCCAAAACAATAAATAAAATAAAAATATTTTTAGAATTTAAATTGATGGAAATTAATTTCCGTTTTTAGTAAATTCGAAATTGGAAAATTTTTGCCATTTATGGCAATTCCAAATTTCGAATTTTATAATTGTAATAAATGATTTTGACTATTTGGTAGAGATCTGATTTGTCACAACTAGATATTGCACTATGACACTTGTATGAAAAATAAAATATTTTATATTGATTGCAGGGGACAAAGGGGACATCCATGTTAAATTTAGTTGACCATGACTCCATGAGAGGGGAACATCTTGGAACTACCTCTAGGCTGATTTTTACAAGTGGAAAATCAGTGAATTGGCCACTAGTAGCCCCTGAAAATCAGGGATTTAGAAAGCTGCGAAAATTCCCAAAGGAGGCAGGATGCTGCCAAGTATGCGGGAAAGGAAAATTCCCTAGGAAAATTGATAAATAAGCATATGTGAGGAGGAAGGACGCTGCCAAGTATGCGGGAAAGGAAAACTATTGATTTTTTTTCCCTTGTTGTTATGAACACTGAATGGGTGTAAGGCAAGGTGGGACTACTGACTCGAAGGACATTGCGGAAGACGGGTTTCCAAGTTTTCCCTCATGGACTCATGGTTAGGCTAGAAGGTGAACCGTGCAAGTGATCTTGGCTGCTCGGTTCCATGGTTGGAAGGAACGTGGTTGTTCCCTTTGTTTTTCCTCGAGTTTAGTTCAGATATGCTACTCTAACCCCTACCTGTTCGAATGATTTTATATTTATGGTACTGAACATGTTAAATCTGTAGTGAAGTGGTTCCTAGTATCTATTTTAATGATCATATAATTGTTGTGTGTTATTTCCTGTACCGAATTTCAATATCTCTGTCTTTGTGGGGTGAATTGGTTACGGATATAGTGAAATCCTTCAAGATAGCATGCATCCAAAAACATAGAGAAAGGTTGTTCGATGACTACAATCTACAACTACCTTCCTAATTAAATTTGTTGAACAAAAGGAAACTGATTTGTTTGCATAGTGTATTTATAGCCAAGTGTACCATTTCCTATGGAAAAATTATATTTCCTGTAGATGATTATAGTAGACAGTGAACCTTCACTAATAAGTATACAAGTTCAAACTATAAGTAAATATACCTTGCAACACTGAGATTATATTCGACATGCATGTAGACCTGTATAGGTATAATACAAATAGAGACATATTCTATAATGTGTAATCTTTATAAATGATATAGTGACGCTGAAGTAAACTGACTATAAACAGAGTTGGGTAATATATATATATATATGTGTGTATAAACATACTCATAGGAAAATAATCCAGCAAAATCCACAGACCCCAATACAAAAGAGTTGGAGCATAGGTACTATGGTATGGTTTAGTAGTATCGGTGCAGGAACAAACTGACTTAATTCTGGTGGGGAGATCGACCAAATGCTTGATTAATGGTTGAAATAGGAACATACGTTAAAATATAAATTGCATAGTGTAGCTACAGTGCAACATGTAATTCACGACAAGTTAGGGTATATGATATGAACGAGTAAAGTAAAATACATGAGATAAAACTGTCACGAATTGGGAAAGCGAGGCTTAGGCTAAACTCCTACCATTACCATTTTGTCTGTATAATAGAAATAAGTTCCCGAACTTCAACAAAAACTTGGAAGTTTTTAATACAAGCGCACAGTACCAGCGGGAACGAACCTCCCTTAAACACAACACTTCTTTTCTAGATGTAGGTTCATTACCGTACATGGTTAAATAATATCGGGACGACTATGTAGTTAATTCTGGGAAATTAACTAGAACAATTTAAGCAAATAATTCAACTCTCTTTTGACAAACTGAACTTTTGGAAAATTTAGAAGAGAATGTTAAACACAGTAACATCAGTTCCAAATCATGTTACTTCAATAATATCCACATCAAATAAAAAACCCAATACATTGTTCATAATCATTTAAGGAAATCGTTGTCTAGATATCACGAATCCAACCAAGCTCAAGCTTGGCGTACTTTCGATGTACCAGTCATTAATACAAATTAGGGTGTACCCTTAAAACAACTAAGACAGAACTGGAAAATGAAATATCTTCACAGTATTAAGAATGAGACGTAGCCTTGATCATCGGTGCTAGTAACTTGTAATAACTTAGACAGAGGGCCTTTGTAGTTGGAACCCGAGTACCTCTTGGAAGAGTGAAGAGGGCATTCCCCTTCCACGATGTGATCACACCCTGCATGAAATAAGGTGAAACATTAAAAAATGTATCCGACAAACAATATCATAACCATTTAAAAAAAAGAACAGAATGAAATGAGAAAGGAACTTAACTGTAATAGTGGATTTTATATCCTTCGCCATTTGGGCCAAACATTGTGCTCCCAGACCGAGGAGAGAAGAGGATATCGTGCCTCCCTGATGGGTACCCTCGCATAAAAAAGGGGCCCATCATTAGTGACGAGTACCAGATTTTAATCCAAAGAAATCATAAGCAAGGATAACATGCGTATAATGAGCATAAAGAAATAGTAAACATCAATCCATTGTAACAGTCTAAATATAAACAGAAAGGATTAAACCACCTCTGGACTTTAGGAAGACACCTATAATTGGTATAATAATACCAGTGAATTTAAGGTTTAAACACAAAACTTCTTTTTAAGATCCACATTGTACCGAGAGCTCTATTACACACAGGAAAGGTCGGTTATATACTCTATCAACTAAGAATTAACCGACGAAGTAAGCCATACCCAATACGAAAGTTTAGTTAATAAAATAAATAAATAGAATATCTGAGATGCATGTTTTCAATAGACATCGGAATAAGACCTTCCACAAGAGAAAGATGGCTCGGTCTCGACAGGAAAGCCAGTACAGAGAGAGGATAAACTGCGAGAACCCTAAACCCTGCTAGAGCACCCCTAATTTCCATTTTTCTATATTAACACCGATATAAAACAAGAATGCTACCAAGGATCTGTTTGTGAGCTGGAGTTACAGAAAACTACTCAATGAGATAGAAAGACCCGAATGCAAAATGACAGGAACAACCAAGTCGACTTACCACATACAGGGTTTTCCATCGAGGTGTTTGCTGCCAAGAGCTCTTCCACCTGGAACAAGGTCTGATTTCACAGAAGCATGACGACATTGCTAAGATGGAAAACTAAAACAGAGTTTAGTCTGGAGCATTCCATTTTTCCTTCACCAAGCCAAGACCGGAATGAAGTGAAAGCTATGGGATACCCTTCGTATGGAGTAATGGAGGATGAGTGGGAATCATACCTGGCCATGTGAGCAAATGGTAAGTGTTGACATTTCAATGGGCATGCTGTTTGCACTCTGTAATGATTAGACTTATCTCAGAGCACCATAAATGTTGCAGACAGGCCATTAAGACGAGAGGGTTCCAACCTGATGTGTTTTATCAGAGAATTAATGGTGAGGAACCTAGATGGCCTACGTAGGGTTAATTCTTTTATCACCTGGTTACACCGGTTATATGTTGAATCCCAACTACCTTTACTTTAACCATATCCTGCCCAAGGTTTAGCCTCCCGTGCTTATGCTTTTGTATAGTTTAGTGTTCTAATTTTGCCTGAAAAGGGTTTGTTTAAAAGTATGTCGAATGGTGTTAACTTCTTCTCATAGACCCTGTAATAATATTTATACAAGGTCGTTTCTCATAAGTATTCACATCTATGACCATTTCTTTTATAGAATAGTTGGTTCTAAGTAGTTATACCCCTTAACATAAAGTGGGTTTTGGAAACGAAACGATGGGTATTAACAAGATGCAAATAAAAACAAGGTATCCCTAGCTATGTACCTATGATCGCATATATAACTCAGTACCAAAATAGGAAGAGGTGACAATATGATAAAATCGGTTAGAGACGTAAAGGCAAAGGACTGTTGTACAACATGGTTGACGAATGACTGAAACTTTAAAGACACAGTATCAACTTAAAGTACCCAATAAGAAGAATAATTAAAAAGAAAGAAAAAATTTACATGTAAGTTTTGAGGTACATTACAATTTTTATTTTTCCAATGTGAACTTTTTTATTATTCCAGGAGTGTGAAAATAGAGGTGACCAATTTTTTTTATCAACAACTGGATCCATCTGTAGGACATTGAGCCCCTGTGGGCTGTTGAGAACAACAAAATATGAAGACCAACTTCCTTCTCCATTTGGATATGGATTCATCCTTGAAATGGATTCTTGTACTTATTCCTCAATGGAGTTATCTTCAAATATTGATTCCATTGTGCAGGTGCTTTATTATCCAAAACTTGACCGAAAAAGTAAACTATGTAGAAACAAGATCTACCTACCCTATATTACTTGAAGGAAAGTGACACTTTCTGGTGTAAGTAGATATCCTATGTAGCCACTCACGCATCCATCTAATTCATGGAATTTAATTCATAACTATGAAGCATATCAGGGCTAGTACCAAAGAATCAGGGGTATGTCCAAAGTGTAGTGGAGAGAAACTGAACTAGATCTATTGAGAATATGATGGCATTACCTCGAAAACAATGATTTGAAACCATGTTTCAATATGATCAATTCTTGATTGCTCAGAATGTTGTTGTCTTTGGTTGGATGAAAAGTTTCAAATCTGAGAATACTTTCATATTTTTCCTTATCATCGACTACTGTAACAACCCCACTATTACAGCCACGGGAGAAGCCAAATTTTGTTTATTTGTTTATTTTTAATAATTAAGGGGAAAGAAGGCAACGACGAAAACAGTTTGACCACACCACAAACAACGAATAGAAGCACGCAACCCAGGCAACAGGCAACTAGAAAACCACACACAAGCACAAGGGCAACTGAGAAAAATAGGCACATAATAACTAGAGGTAACGACTAACCGCCCGACGAAACAAGACACTCCTACAAACTAAGGGACCACTTCCCCTTCCTGACATAAGGACGTTGACAAACAATACTAGAACCTCAAGGCACGTGAACCAATGCATGCACCCAAGTAAACATACGATGCTCATCCACACTCACATGGTAGGCACCAACTCCGTCCAAGCTATCATTCGTCGCTAACCCATAGGGTGTACCATGATACCCTCATTAGGGACCATGCCATCCCTATATGAGAGGTGCTTCAATAACCCTGGCACAAAACAAAAGGGACCAAGACTCAAGAAAACTCTGATGCACTAGGAATTGAATATTGATTGGGAGACTATACCTACCCCACACAAAGGTTGATGAGACAGAAGAGGACGAAGACAAGTGGTGATGCCATCCCACATGACATCGTCCTCGCCCCCACCAATCACCCAGTCTAACTGGTCTATGATTATTCAATTTTAACAAGGGTTTCATTCTAATGGGGCACGTCAAGTTACAATTAGACAGTAATGCATCCACTAAATAAATGTTAATACAATTAATTTTTCAAATCTAAGTGGTGAATGCTAAAACCATAATTATAAATGCCCTCTATCCTTAATTAAAATTCAATCCAACGAGTCTAAAATTTGCAATCCATTCCTTACTTACCAATCAAATTTTAATCTTTAACACAACCCAATCGGTCAAGTCTATGTTAATCCAAATTCTCCATCCAACTAGAAATTAACTTAAATAACAACATTTACAATCTTAAAGTAGAATGATTCCATTAAAACACTTATGCGCAATTAATCTCAGCATGTATACTACTATATCGGCCAAACTAACAATACTAGTTGTCATTAATATTGAGAAGGAAACTGCCAACTATTAACGTTGTTTTAGCAATCTAACAAGGCAAAAACATCGCAGTTACATGACAATTATTATAACAAACTAAGGAAATTGATGTAACAATTAACATGACAATTAATTCCACAATAACAAGGCAATTTACATAACTATTATCATAACAAGTAATATAGCAATGACAATGCGATTAACATTTTAATTAACATAACCATTAGTAAAGCAATAACAAGGCAATTAATGCAATAGTAATAATCAATATAACATTAACAACACAATTAATATAACCGTAACAACACAATCAATATATCATTACGAAGGAATTTGTTGTTCATTAACTCATTGTAGCAAATTATCCTGGCAATTGATATGGCAATAATATAGCATTTAATATTGCGATTAACATGGCAATTAACAGTAAAACAGGAAACATTTAAGGCAAAATGGTGTCCAATCTAGCAATCATATTCAACCATTTAAAGGGGGCAAAAAAGTGGTCACACCAGCAGCAAAATGCACTCATAGTTAATGGCGAATCGTTGTGCCGGTCACAGCAGCAGCAAAACACAGTCACAGTTAATGGAGAATCATTGTGCCATAGATCAGCAAGAATAGGCTACCATTTAATGGCAATTCGTGGGAATTTAACGTCAACTTAGTCCATCATTTGAAAGAAAAAATGTGGGCATTTAAAACATAAATCTCAGTCTCATTTGAAAGAAAAAATGTGGGCATTTAAAACAACAAGCTCAGTCTCGTTTGAAAGAAAAAATGTGGGCATTTAAAACAACAAACTCAGACTCATATGAAAGAAAAAATGTGGGCAATTAAAACAACAATCTCAGTCTCATTTGAAAGCAAAAACATGGGAAATTTTAAACGACAATCTTTGTTTCATTTGAAAGAAAAAACGTGGGCATTTAAAACGACAATATCTGTCTCATTTGAAAGAAAAAATGTGGGCATTTTAAACGACAATCTCTGGCAACTTTTAAAAGAAAAAATGTTTTTCCATTTCCAGGATACCAATACAAAATTCAGACATGAATCAATTCATTTTTCCATTGCCCGAATACCAATACAAAATGCACACCTGAATCAATTCGTTTTTCCATTGCCAGAATACCAATACAAAATGCAGACATGAATCAATTTGTTTTTCCATTGCCAGAATACCAATACAAAATGCAGACATGAGTCAATTCATTTTTACATTGCTAGAATACCAATATAAAATGCAGACATGAATCAATTTGTTTTTCTATTTCCAGAATACCAATACAAAATGCAGACATGAGTCAATTCATTTTCCAATTTCCAGAATACCAATACAAAATGCAGACAACAGTAAGAGAAATGAAAAGATCCAATCAACCAAGGAAAACAATGGAGGTAGACGACTGATAGGTTCATCCTTCGCTCATCATCCTCACATAGAAAAACAAGGCGTTGAGATCCATAGGTCTATTAATGCCGAAGCGAGAACCATAGATCAGGCTCCTAGCCGACTGCTCAGGCGAGGACTGATGAGATAGGGATGAAGGTCAAACAATCACAATGGTTACAATCAATAAACCACAGGGCGATCAAGACATGCGGGGAAATGAAGGCTATGGGAGTCAATCAATCATCGAGCTAGGATAAAAAAAATTCAGTCAACAATCTAGTCAATCATTATACTTACCCAATTAAACAAGCAGATCCCAAGCATAAATCCTACAACATTGTACCATACGAAATGAAGAAAGTGTATCGTTGTCTAATTGCCCACTTTGATTTGAAGTCCCGCGTGCTCCATGCAACTCTCGCTTACCGATCAACGAGACTTCACTGGTAATTACCAGCCAATGCTAGGGGTACTCTTCTTCCCCCTTATCCCCTCGAGCCACAAAGGGGCCATACACGCTAACTAGAGAATCAACTAACTCCCATCTCGCCTTGCAAGGTCAATCTACCACTCCTCACCGAGCTGGGTATCCCAACTTCCACAAGCTAAGTCAGTCAAGTAGATATTTTGGCAGTGTAACGTTACGCAAAATAGAAGAACCGCTCCATCCTTCTCCTCCCTCCATTATATAGAGTTTTGAACCTGTTTACCTTCCCAAAATCCCATTTATATTAATGTTTAAAAATTAATTCCTAAAAATTCCTCCCTGTACAAGTGTCACCCATCCCATTCATTCCTCCATAAATTAATTTCTTTAATTAATTAATTACCCTTATTTCCCTCACGCACCTAGAGTCACTCCTAGATTTTCTCCTAGTTGTCCCCAAATTCTCTTACAGTTTTTAATGACTTTCCCCACTATTAATTTGCTAGTTTTGTTTAAAATTAGAAAGTTTTTAAATGGTAGATATCGTACTAAGTTTGAATTTTTTTTTTCCCCTTGTGTTTCCCTTTTCTTTTTATGTTTCCCTCATTTTCCTAGATTCCTGATTATTTTAGATTTCCTCTTTCCCCTTTTTATTTAGAACTCAAAATGGTAGGTGTGGAAGTTACCGTTTTCCCTTCCCCCCCCGCTTTTTTTTTA
>SNQJ01S0069535.1:48563-68142 GCA_010110895.2 Picea sitchensis | reverse complement strand
ATATATGATCATGACAAACTTTGCTCAGAGATTGAAATCAGTAAACTTCTTTCAAACAACAAAATTTTCCAACACATATTACCAATTTCAGCAATCTATCATCGATGTTTGTACAATTTTTTCAGAAGTTATTTCAGCGAAGAAAATCTCTTATCATCTTTGTGTGAATAGATTAGTGTACAGGTATGTGTGTTGTTAAAAAAAAAACACAAACTGACCAATCAAATCAAAATCAAAAAACAAAAAGCAAACGAAGATGCAAAAAATGAAATATTTACATAATATACAAGGTAATTATCAAGCAAAGTATCTTTTTAGGGCTTGGCCATTCACCGGATAGGTGTCAAGATGCCCTTCAAGACTCTGTAATCTAAAAGAACTAGGACCCAACTTTTCAGCAATTAAAAATGGTTCAAGCCATAAGTTTTGGAATTTAGTGTGCTCTCGCTTTCCCTCATGCGGTTTGTCCCACTTCAAGATGAGATCGCCTACTTCAAAATTCCTATCAGAAGTAGAATTAGAATTGAACCATCTTTTAATCAATTGTTGATGTTGATATAACTTACGCTTAGCTTGGGCTCTTACTTCTTCTAGCTTCATCAAAGCATTAATTCGGTTTTCTAAAGGGGGACAATCTTCTTCTTGGACTTTTTGTGACAACTGAAGCGAAGGAAGAAGAATGTGAGGTGGAAGAATAGCTTCTCTGCCATAAACAAGAAAAAAGGGGGAGTTACCTATAGCGGCTTTGGGCGTTACCCCATCAGCCCATAGTGCGTTCAGTAACTCATTGTGCCAATTCTTGTGATTTTCAGACACAGTTCTATTGATTATTTTGATCAAGTTCTTGTTTGTTTATTCAGCTAAGCCGTTTTCCTGGGGGTAGTAACTAGCAGAATACTTCAACTTAATTCCTTTTTCCAAAGCGAACTCGGTCATTTCAAGAGAAGAAAAGTATGAAGCGTTATCAAAGACTAGACAATCAGGGATACCGAAACGAGTGATAATACTCGAGTTCAGAAAAGTGATTACCTGACTGGTGTTAAGAGTTCTTAGCGCAACAGCTTCAGACCATAGAGTAAAGTAATCTGTGGCTATCACAATATACTTGTGTTTTTGCGAGGACAAAGGGTTAATAGGACCAATGATATCAAGGCCCCATTGCTGGAAAGGAGAATCTACTGAAACGGGTTGCAAGGAAAAGGCTGGTTTTTGTAACTGCCTTGATGCTTTCTGACAGATGATACATTTACGACACAAGACATGGGCGTCTCTAAAAAGCGTGGGCCAGTAATAACCGTCTATCAGAACCTTATGAGAAGTGGTGTCACCACCGAAGTGGCCACCAGCTTCTCCTTCATGCAACTCGAGCAATACTTTTTCTGCTTTGTCTTTTTCAAGACAACGCATCAGTATGCCGTCAAAACTCTCACGAAACAGGATACCGTTAACCAGATGAAATGAGGTTGACTTCAGTCTCAACGCTCTTCTTTTAGCAGGGTCAAGGTGACGGGGTGCTGACCCATGTTCAAGACATAATCTTATATCGTCGTACCAAGGGCTAACGAGGTTTTGGGCACAACAGATTAGGCTTTCATCACCTTGTCCTGGGTTTGATGTATCACTATCTTCTTGTTGTCATGTTTCTGAATCAACAACCAATTTACACAACCCTTGTCCTCTCACGATCTGAGCTGGGGTGATTTCCAAGTCATACTCCTGCAAGGAGATGACCCAGTTGGCTCTCTTCTCTCCTAACTCCTTCTGCACTAACAAGTTCCTTTCGACAATGTAGGGGACAATGACTTTCGTCCTTGACTTCAAAAGATAAGACCATAAATGCTTCACTGCTTTGAAAAAAACGTAGGCTTGTCGATCAACCACTGGGTAGTTAAGTTCATCACCTTTTAAAGAAGAGCTCATAAAGGCGATGGGTACTTCATTGTTCTCGGAATTCTTCTGAGTTAGGACTGCGGCATATGAACGGTCAGAGGCAAAAGTATAGAGTGTAAAATCCTGAGAGAAGTCAGGGCTCATGAGAGACGGAGTGTCTATTATGGTATTCTTTATGGCATTAAAATCTTGGTTTTTTGTGGGTCCCCAGTGATATTGGGTGTCTTTCTTAATCAGGTTCTGCAGAGGCCTGACCATTTCAGAGAAGTTGGGGACAAATCTCCTCACGAAGTTAATTTGTCCTAGGAAAGACTGCATGGATTTCTTGGATGTAGGAGGGGGAAGTTTAGCGATGACTTGAGTCCTCTCGGGGTCAATAATCATCCCATCACTAGACACAATGAATCCTAGTAATTTACCGTGTTCTACTGCAAAGATGGACTTCCTGGGGTTCAAGGAGATGCCGTATTTACGACATCGTAGCAGAACGACTCGTAAGTGAGCTAGATGATCGTTTTTGTTTTTAGAAAATACAGTCACATAATCTAAGTAAACTATGATGGACTGATTGATTAAGCCTCGGAAAGAAATATCCATTGCTCTCTGAAAGGTAGCACCAGCATTAATCAATCAAAAAGGCATTTTGCGATAAGCATAAGTTCCCCACGAGGTACGGAAGGTAGTTTTTAGTTGGTCTGGTGGAGACATCAGGACTTGGTTGTATCCAGAGAAACCATCCAATAAAGATAGCCTCTTGGAACCAGATACCTCTTGTAGGATATGTTCCATGGGTGGGACAGGATAGTTGTCTTTGTCAGATGCTCTATTGAGGTTTCAGAAATCGACGCAAAGTCGGATTTCCCCGTTTTTCTTCCGGACTGGGACAAGGTTGGATACCCATTGAGTGTGCCTAACAGGAAAAAATATTTTAGCATTTAGGAGTTTATTCAATTCTTTTTGAACGGTCGGTTCTAGTTTAGGATGCATTTTCCTCAATTTCTGTTGGAAGGGTAAGGTTTGGGGCTTCATCGGGATGACATGCTGTATAATATTAGGATCGAAAGTTTTGATATCATCATATGTCCATGCGAAGACATATTTAAATTATTTGAATAATTTAATGAAAGAAACTTTTTCTTGTCGAGAACATCCCAATCCTAGATTAATGCATTGAGGTTTTTCATCAGTTCCTAAGTTCACTTTTTCATAAGACAATGAGGAACTATTAGTTTTACAATTGACCGTATTTTTAAATTTATCTTCAAAATCATAAAACTTTTCTAATCTAACTATGGATTTGGGTATGAAATTTACCATGTCCGATAGAACCTCAGAATATTTCGGATCAGGTATTACCATAAAATCGTGTGAATTGTCATCGTGTGTGCGTTCATCTATCACTGCGCCTTGAAAGGTTTCTTCCATGTGCATAAATTTAATGATCTGCTAATCATCGTCAAATACTCTCCAGTTTGTAATATTGTCAGGAATAGATGGTCAAAACAATAGCTCCACGGAGAATGCGTGTGGGGACAAGCCTTCTGCAGGAAGAAGTTTAGAAGCTACATTAGCTAGTAGATCTGCTTCAGCATTATTTAATCTAGGAATGGAATTTATATTGAAAGCATAAAATTTGTTCATAAGACTCCATACCTCAGACTGGTAACTTTTGAGATGTGGGGAAAGACAGTGTATAGAGTCTCTTACCTGCCTAACCACTATTTCAAAGTCGCCAAATACAACCAGGTTTTGAATGTTCATGTCCAGAGCTTTTCTGAGACCTTGCAGTAAAGCCTCATATTCTGCAGTATTGTTAGTACATTCAAATTCTAGTCTACAAGCCATTAATGTATTGTTACCTGCCGGATCGATAATGATGCAGCCTGCTCTAGCTCCTTCTTTAGACTTAGAACCGTCAAAATATAGAGACCAAATTTGGTTTCCATCAGGCACATGGGACTGTTGCATAGAAGTTGTTGGTTGCACATATGCTACGATCTCAGACTGCTTTTCTGGGTTGATGATAGGTGAAGCCTCGACCATGAAATTGCCGAAGAAGGTGTCCATCCCTTGGACTTCGGGTGAATCAACAGAAGGTGTATATGGTTCGTTAGGATCGTTCAAATCTGTGACTGTGAACTTAAGGTAACGCTCACGATTCACCCTGATCTTGTTAGGCTTACCGTTCTCTGGAAGCCATAAGTGAGACCAATCTGTTGCAAAGTAACCATGTAGCTGCTTCGACTAGTCCCTGCTAAAAAACAGACCATACACTTCTGGAATGTCCACAACAATTATATCAATAACTTGATGAACCTTAGGGTTAGATGATAGTCTAATCAATACATTCTTTAGTTCACCTATTACTTTAACATTTGTCTGATCAAGTTGTATGATTTTTAAAGTAGATGGTTCCACTTCAGCGTTAATCTTTTGGCAGAGAGACCAAGGCATCACATTGGATGACGCTCCTGAGTCTACCATACAATTATGCACATTTCTGTTGAAAATCTCGAAAGTTAAAAGAAAAGGAGGTACATTCTCGCGAGTGCTAGGAGTAATAACTTGTGGCTTCTTACTCACATTTTATAATGCTACTTTATTTRCATTATTTACATTATCTACAAGGATTACAGGAAGGCTTCCTTTATCTTGAGGATCARGATTATTTTTAGTGGAAGTCTTCTGAGGGACTTTGCTTTGCACAACCTTGTTACCACTTGAATTACCATTCTTTCCATTCTCTGAAATATTTTGCAGCATTTTTTGTAACAAAAATGGAAACTTCAACAACTCATAAATAGAAATGTTAGCCCTTAACTTTTTAATATCTTCAACAACATCATAATCTAAGTTGGGGTTCACATTACTCTGTTTAGTTTCATCTGATTTAGAAGGTTTTGGAGGCGAAGTTGTAGTGTTTTCGGTAGAAATCTTGTTTGTTGTCTTACTCCTAGTGTTATAAGGGTGAACAGTCTCGAAGTTAGCTTGAAAGAGGCTATCCGAGAAGTGTCCAAAGATGTTTGGAGAAGATTCTTCTTCTTGAACCGTTTCTTGTTCGACTACTTTCTGAGGGATATCAGGGGGTATCAAGTTATCTCGGGCTTCTAGAATTGTTTGAAGAGCACATTGCAAACTTTCTAGATTAAGGCCCTCGGTGGTTGGACTAGGTCGGTTTGTAGGAAACAGTTTCCGGAAAGGAGGTTTGTAGGGTCCTTTGCTCGAGGAAGATTCTTCAGTTGACCTTTTTAAGTCTGTAACTTGATTTGATAGTTTTTGAACAACTTTAGTTAAATTTTCCAAATCAGAGTTTTCAGGTTGTGTTTTACTTTGACTGGGTTTGGAGAGAATTTCAATATTTTTTTTGGGAGCAGAACTAACCTCTGTTTCATTGTTGGAAGAGTCATTAAGGCTAAGTATGTCTTTTTCGATCTGGCTGGCCTCCTCGAAGACTTCTAACAATGTAGCTTTCTTGGATCGTTTAACCCAAATAGCTATACTTTGATGTAGATCTTTTGTGTGGTAAGCTATTATAAGACTTTCGGCAGGCATATAATCTGCAGGGATTCGATTTTTAAGTGTTAAGAATATTTGATTAAAGTCTTTAACTTTTTCTTTTGGGTTCATTCTTAAGCTAGAAAGATCCATGAATAGGACTTCCAGAGGTTTACCATCTCCGAACTTTTCCAAAAAGCATGACTCAAAATTTTCCCAAGACACGATGGTGTGGGGTTGTTGGGCAAAGTACCATGTGGATGCATTACCCTCGAAAGTGTAAGGGAACAACCTACATACAACGTCTTCATGTTCAACATTGCGGAGTCTAATGGCTAACATAAATTTTTTGATATGATCTTCAACTATCTGTTTTGAATCAGGATCAAACTTGGGAAGCCATTTCTCCGGGTGCTTAGGTAAAGGGTGTTGGGCTCCAGGTACAACTACAACATCCTGATCAAGCCAGGGTCTAGCAGGGTTGTTCTGATTTTCCATTGGGGTAGTGGGTGTGGAAGGATGATAAGGTGAATTGCCTTCATCAGAAGAATCTCCTCCAGAAGAGGAAGGAGATGATGGAGGTGGTGAAGGAGGTATCCCTGATCCTCCAACAATAGGATTTGTGATTGGATTTGATGGATTCACAACGAGGTTTGTGTCACCTAATTGTTCTCTGATATCAGAGAATTCCAAAGGTTGACCCCATGGATGGTTTGGTTGCCTAAGACGAGCTAAGGCACTGTGTGTTTTAATAAGAGATTGGCATACAATCTCTTGTAGGTCACCACGTGTAGGATTAGGGGTTGCTGGCTCAACTGTGATCTGAGGATTGTCAGTTGAAGTAGTTGTTGTTTGAAGGGGAATATTATCAAGTGAACAACTTTTAGTCACTATAGGTGAGCGATTAGGGGGTGGAGGAGTCTTGCGACCACCTTGTGCCATTAATTAAGTTCAAGCCTTCCTTCTAGCGCCATTTGTTGATGGGCAAAATTGACCATCTGTCAACTGAGAGAGTGGAACCGGTCCGGGGTTGTCTAATAACCCAAGCCGTTTGGAATGAACCACCCTAACGGGTTTAGCGGCATCGTTAGCCATTCTAAGGTTCTAGGAAAACCAAAGAGAAAACTAAATTAAACTAACTAAACTTAATTAAAACAAATAAAACAAACTAAACTAACATAAAACTAAATAAAACAAACTAAACTAACTAATCTAATATCTATGTATACAAACTACTAACTAATACTATACTAACTACTATCAAAAATATAACTTATCTACAAAATATACAATATTCACAAAAATACAGATTTAAACAAAACCTAAAAAACTCATTTGCAATATGCCCTAAGACAGAGAAAGTTATTTCTTTTTTTGATTTTATAATTTTATAAACAATAAATAAAACTTACTGAAATTAAACAATCTAATATACTAACTAACTGAAATTAAACAATCTAATATACTAACTACACATATATCTAAACTAAACTACTAATAAATATACTAAACAAACGAATGACAAACTAACCTGGAAATGCTCCAGATTTGTCCTGTGTATGATAACCTCAAAGCTGGTCGGAGGAAGGAAACTCGCACTGGATGATCCAGAAGCTTTTCGTAAACGATAGGCTGCACTGCTCTTTGAGTTTATTTACAGGACAAACAAGAGATAAAAAATCATAACAATTATATGATTTATAAATCTCTGCAATAAGGGAAACCTGTTATGCAAAAACTTATACTTAATAATTCAACTTATGAAGACGAGAAATCTGTCATTCACAAACTAAATCAAGCAATTGCTATGTTTTTTAAAACACTGGAAGAAATCAGATGTGGATTATATTGATTAAATTATATCATTTGCAAAAGACTAAGATAGCTAAAGTAGTCATTAACCAAATGCAAATTGATACACATAAACATAAAACATAATATTGATATTATGAAAAGCTAAAGTTGTAGCAGAATATCAATTATGTCTCAGTCTGTATTAAAATTCCATATCCTTGTTCTCCCACGAATGAGGATCTATGTTATTACAAAAATAATAAGTATTTATAAGTCTTTCCACAGGGTAAAGCCTCCCTGTGGCAGTTATCAAACTGTTTACATAATCTGGGAAGATATTCCCAAGATCAACTAAACTAGGAAACTAAAATGAAATAAAAATGTTTCAAATATCCTCTAACTGATCATCATATCCAATGCAATTTTGAATTCACCTGTAATAGACCAAAAATAACAAGTTAGAGAGATATTTTATTAGCAAAACAATAAAAATCTAATTCTACAGACTTAGCTACAGAATCATCTGATTTTGTAGCTAGTCTAAAATAATATACATAATCAGAATTGAAATCAAATCAAATCTTTGAATGAGGTTTAATTCAATTGACATCCAATAATTACTTGAGAATGAATCATAAAATGAAAGAATTATACGAACAGGATCCACATCATTTAACCAAGTACAGGGGTAACAATACTCTGTTTCAATTATAGTCATGAGTCGGGTAAATGAAATCATATGTAACAGAATCGTAATCATTTCTCACTCAAATCGAATCTATCAGTTATGAAATCATTTTAATACTCAATTGAAAATGAAACAAATCGCAAACACTTCGTTACAATTGTGAATCGAACAGGAGAAAAAAAGTCGGATCGAACATGATTACGATAACTGTATAGAAAACGATTTAGATTGTGAACGAAATCAACCCATAATTGACTCATAATGAAATTGTAACAGAATCCACCAAACAGATCTTGTCATCGATCATTTATCATTGCACAGTGAGTAAACATGATTAATTTTCCTTTACCAAAATCGTTCCAGTCAAACGAATCACGACTGGGTTTGACCAATTTGTTTTTACACATTTAAAATGAAACCAAAAAGCAATACAAACAAGCGAATTAATCGGCTGAGTGTACCATATTTGTTGCGAATCATAATCTTTTATGTTTGGGACGTAGTTCCACAGTTTTAATGAGACCATTGTTTTTATAGAAACAGAGTAGTTATTTCTAAATTTAAATTGGATAGAGTGGTATTCATGACTTGGAAAATCGTATGACAGAGCACATCGTAACAACTACACTCCCAAATTTGTCAAACACATCATACGAATCATACAAGATCAAATCCGAGGGTAATCGTATTCTAAATAAGGTATGCAACTTCCCGAATTGTATTGGAAACACACCATTAATTCACTTCTTCACTCAGASAGGCTTAGCAAATGCAATCCAAACAAATAACCATAAAAATCTATGAGAAAATCATATATCAAATCAGAACTCTTTCTATTTTAATCAAAACAAAGCCATGTACAGGATGATCGTCGAATAATAGAGGCATTTGAATAARTGATCAAACTATTTAAAAGCTAAATTAAAATCATTATAGAAAACTAGATTATTTACAAAACAAGGCGATTGTGAGAACCATACCTGTGTAGCGACGAGGCTGCTTAATTATGCCAGCTTGGAATTCAAAACAACCATGGTTGATTCCACATTTTTAAACAAGATGGAGCCGATCGTCTTTTGTTTCTTATCTGTCGCTTGTAGCTTGGTCTTTTGACTGGTCAGGGATGCAATCTGATCTTCCATTGACTGAATCTTTGAGTAGAGTATTGGAACATCATTATAGTATCGCTCTAACCACGAATTGCATTGATCACAAGGTGACACTGTAGGTTTAGACAGAGCAGGAGAGGATTTGGGCAAATGACCATGGGTTTCACAAGGAAAATTAATGCCTGGGTAGTTAGGGTCATCCTGTAGGCAGGGGGGTAGGTTTGACACAAAGTCATATGAGGGTTCAACACACAAACCTTGCAAATAGGGGTATTCGTTGGCCAGAAAATGCTTGACTTCCGAATCAGAGTCCTCACTCAACACGATAGAGTTTGGCTCGACAGGGGGTTTTGGCTTGTTCCTTCCCATTCGTGAAATTAAACGAGCATTCCTTTTCCCTTTAGCATTCGCAGTAAGGTTGGCTTTGGGCTTCTTGCTCATAGACTTAACAGTTTCAACGCTCTTAGTCACAGTGTGGGGTAAGTCGATAGGAGGGTCATCCGAGGGTTTAGGCAGAAGGATATGGTAGGGTACTGGTGGTACAACCTTGTCCTCACTCACCACAGGTTTGTCAACTTGTGTAAGGTTCGAATCCTCGAAACCATTCTGAGCAACGAAATTGCTCCAACAATCCCCGTGCAGACTCAAATGACATACAACAATAAGCTTAACTAGCCCATAATGAAAAATGCTACTGTCAGCCTGGTGTCTTTTGTACTTCTTCGACATTTTAAACAGGCTACGATGCAAATAATAAGGCATATTGAGAGAGTATCCCATAAAAACCATAAGCAAACGCAGGTGGTGGAGGAACACCATCCTGTAGAGACCTTTGCAAGTCACAAACTGCTTTATTATCATCAATAAATCATGCCAACGTTGTTTGAGCGTAGTCACAGGCATACCTCTATCATAGGAGGTGATTTTGTGTGACTGGAAGAGCAGTGTCCATGGGACCTCTTTGACTTTGCAATTCTTGGACCATTGTTGTCCAGTGGTAGGCAAACTCGTAGCAAGACTGATAAATTGTTCACTAATTTCCAATTGTATATTGCTAACCTTGGCTCGATAGCCATCAAAGGTCATGGAAAACTGTCTAGCCACACAAAGGTTAAAAACCTCGAAACTTTCCACGAAGGTAAGCCATCCACTATCTGCCAAATCTTGGCGGGCATTATCAAAAATTAACAGGGTCTGTTTTCCATTGGGTTCAACTCGCACGACTGGTTCCATGGAGTTGAATGCATGGTAAGGGAAGGGTTCAAATTCATCAACACACATTTACAGAGCTACCCAAACCAACAACAGTGAATCGAGCCAAAAGGGGTAAGCATAAATGTGTGCATACGAAGGTGGTGGAGTCATTCACTGCCATGCACGATAGTTATGGTAAAGTACAACCGTCGATTTACACATCTCTTCAAACAATCATAGCTCAAAAACCATATCATTTGGCCAACCAAAGAATCAAATAGTAAGTGTTATGCCAATGTGCCAAATCAACTTTACAATATATTTTTTTAAACCATCGACATTCAACGTAAAACCAACACCAAATGTTAGCCATGCGCCATTGTATAAATGTTTAACCAATGTGACGAACGAATTCATAATAGTTGACAAGCCAAAAGTTATAAAAAATTAACATAAGGATTATATCTTATATAGAAACACAATTAACCATAACCCCTATGCAAAATAAAAGATGAGGCAAGTCATAAAAAGCAAATCCAAATGCTCAATGCCCTACAAACTCAATAAAATCAAGTTATGCAATCAATATAAAGATGTTCAATGAGCATAGTTTAAAAGTCCTTTCAGCCACATAACGATAAACAAAAGGTAAGTGAAATAGTAAATATCGATAAAAAGATCATGACAGTTCAGATAGTGATCGAAATGTGACCTCAAACGGAGAAGTTTTCACGCTTACAGTCGTGAAAACTTAATGAAGACAAATTTGCAGATGTCGCAAAAAATAAAAGCATCGTCTATTTGAAAAATGCGACAAAAATTTGATGTTTGCAAGACACAGGTGTAGGCAACTTATAGGATGATAAAAAAATGAATTGTCTTCCAACAAGTATGCACCACGTGCTCCAAGGGTGCCACTTTCATCATCTATTTCCTTTGCACGATGTTCTCTTTAGGACGGACAACGTGCTCCAAGGGTGCCACTCACCTCATCTATTTCCCTTGTGCGATGTGCTCTTCAGGATGCACCACGTGCTCCAAGGGTGCCACTCGCCTCTTGACTGACTTGGTAGACATCAAAAACCTCTGGAGTCAATACTCCGCCAGGTGAACTTGTGGGAGACTAAGGACCTCTAAGGAATAAGGCCCCCACATTATTGTGTGCCTCTTAGAATCATCGTGAGTGACTGTCGCAATCTGCCCTCATGGCATCGTGGATCCTCTCGAACTAGGTAACCGTTAACCTACAGTTCAGGCCACGACAAGAGTGCTAGTACGTTGTGGCAGGGCTTCTGTCCACACCTCTCCCTCAACCTCTATGGTAGTCGTGCATGGCCCCTTTACTCCACATGTGAGTCTAGTCGACAAGCTATCGTCGGCCTGCATCATCAACAAATCATGTCAGAATATATCCATATCATATCATCTAATCAGATGCACTAATATCACATATAAAACAATCAAACCCCAATGGTACACTCCCCGACTCGATCTAGAGTCCAAGGGGTTCCATCGATGCTTCTGCATCCTCGAGGTCCAAGATCCTGCACACTCAGTAAAACCGAGTCAATAACACTTATCTATGTCAATGCAGTAAAACAACATGTCATCAACCCATAACACCTCATAATCAAAATCAATGTTTTAATAGCATAAAATCTGGATCACTTGCGAGCAAGTGTCCTCAAAGAATAAGTTCGCTCAGCACGCAAGAGCGGGATGTTACAACTACAACCAAGATTTCTAATTTATCAACAATGTATTGAAAGAATTACTCTTTGATGCAATGATCGTGTTTCCATGGTAAGGTTGCAACAATGAATTGTTGCTAAACATTGGTTGGGAACTGTAAGGCTATATTTTGTTGTCCATCGACAACTTCACAATCTTCATAAACAAAACATATCACCCATGGATCCTCTTGTTGAATTATCTTCTTTCATTACAAGACTTTTAACTTCACATAGGTTGAAGTTTTAAATCGATTTATTATCTAGGAATTCACATATATATTAATTCTTATTCCAAAGGCATATGTATTGGTACATAGTAATAATTTTTAATTAAATTTATTATATTACAAATATAAGTATTTTCCTTCGTCGCATCTCGCAAATAATATGGTAGCTAATCTTTAAAGTATAACTTAAAACTAAGTCTATTATAACATATTAATTTATTCAAGATTAAAAATAATCAAGTCCTCTTTTTCCTACTGTATTTTTGTAGCATGTCAGTGAGGACGATACTAATACACAGTGTTATTTTCCAACTGTGTAAAGTTGTGGTTTCCTCTTATTACCTTCATTGTCTCATGATTTACTTTTTAAATTCATAGGCTCAGAATAATGCCAGAGAACACTTATTATCACATTCCTATGACATTATAAAATTCATTCTTCAACTTCCATGAATTATTTAAAATCATTCCATGATTCTCTAATAATTTATAAACACGTATGTGGTATTTTTCCATAAATTATTATTTTTGTATGACATTGTCAAAATTACTTTAAGTTATTCTTTCTCAAGATTATATCTAGAATATATAATTATGTGTGGTGTATCTATGAATCACATTGTAACTATTTAGTTTTATGTGGCATGCATACACTCATATCAATTTAAATCTTATAGCATACACATAAAAGGAACTCATTAATTCATGCATATGTAATAGAAATACATCTATACAACTTTAATTATGTAGTGTACACAAATTCATTAGCTAAATGTAAATCCATATATATGTTTGTGTGTGTGTGTGTCCAATATAAACAACTAGGATACCTCTAATTATGTAGTTGTATGCTAATAAATTAGGTTCTACATAACAAAAGGACACATCCATATAGATCAGATTTTTATAGTTTTATATAGATCCATAATCTTCATAAGGTACCGGTTAAACAAAATGCATTAAATTATGTAGCTATATTTTATTGCAATAATCCAAGAGTAAATAAAACAAGGATACATATATGTAAACCTTGATGGTGGAAAAACAAATGAAACAACTACGTTCCACCCAACCGTAGATACAAAACAAACATAATTACTTGTCCTGATCACCCCCTAGACTAACCATGACTCCATAAGGGAAAATTGAGCATCAATCCTTAGCCACTGTCCCTTTGTACAATTCAGAAAATCATTTTCCTAACACCACTTGTTCTCATAACAAGAAATAGTTATTTCCACAACATACTAAGTAGCCTCCCGCCTCGCACATATGTTGGATATATTTCATTTTCCATTTCCTAAAACTTTTCCATCCATTTCCCTCCTTGGTAAATTTGCAACATTACAAATCCATGATTTTTAGGGGCTTCCAGTGACAGAACTCAACTTCCGACACTTGGAAAAATCATCTCTGAGTTAACTCGAACATGTTCCCCACTCATGGAGTCATAGTCAACTATTTTTAACTTGGTTGTCCTACATGTTTTCCAGCATTTAATTTATTTAAAAATATGTTTCATACACGTGTCCATCAAAAGAGGACAATTGGAAAGTCAAACTCTTTCCTAGTAGTCACAAAAATAATAATTACATCATTTCACAAATTCAAATCTGAATTTCCATAATGGAAATTTATTTTTAAAGAAACAATTTTAAAATAAATTGTTTTAAATATTTGAGGATGTCACATCCTCTCCCCCTTAAGTATAATGCTATCGTTAGTGTTAGTCCTTTCCTCAAACCATCACTTGGAATAGAGTTGGATAATATTTCATCATTTATTCTTTCAACTCCTAAGTAGCCTCCTAGGGACTAAAGTGCTTCCATTTCACTTTTACCTTGGTGATGGCTCTATTCCAAAGTATTGTTTCTTTCTTGTCTAGAATGCATAGAGTTTCCACTTGGAACTCGCCTTCTGGTTCCACCTACACCATGTTCCAATCAATGATGTGAATAGGATCATGAATATATATTTTTAATAGTGAAACATGAAAACAATTATGAAATTTTAAAATTTCAAGGAGTGCTATTTGGTACTCCACTCATCTGATTCAAGTTAAGACTTTGAATCATAACCTTTGAGCCAACCTGGAAAAACTTCCTAGTTTTAGGGAAATCCTCCTTGCTTTGAATTTAAGGTATACATACTCTCGAACATTGAATTTGTGATGTCATCTTTTCATATCTGCATAGATTTTCTATTGATCTTGTGCCTATTTTAAATTATTTTGTACCTTTTTGTAACATCCTTCTCTTACGCGCACATGATATGACATATTCTTTGAGGACACTTACATGCAAGTGATCCGGTTTAGTATATGGTTTTTTTTTTCACTTATGGATTCCAATGAGGATATTTATGGATTATGATGTTATGTTATTTGATATCTATGTATAGATAGGTGTTATTGACGGGTTCCTCCTGAATGTGAAGGACATGGGACAAATTAAGGATGTTGATGGCATCGATTGCTAAGGAGTGCTATATTTGGTACACTATCCGATTCAGTTGACTTTGAATCATAACCTTTGAGCCACCGAAAAATTCCTAATGGAAATCCTCCTTTGCTTTGAATTTAAGGTATACATACTCTCGAACATTGAATTTGTGATGTCATCTTTTCATATCTGCATAGATTTTCTATTGATCTTGTGCCTATTTTAAATTATTTTGTACCTTTTTGTAACATCCTTCTCTTACGCCGCCATTACGGATATTTATATTTTTCGAGACAACCCTACATGCAAGGATCCTAGCTTAGTATATGGTTTTTTCAACTTATGGATTCCAATGAGGATATTTATGGATTTCATTATGATGTTATGCTATTTGATATCTATGTATAGATAGGTGTTATTGACTGTGTTCTCTCGCCGAATACGACATGGGACAAATTAAGGATGTTGATATCGATGGACTTCCCTCTGACTCTAGATAGAGTCGGCGGACTATATATGGTTTTGGGTATTTTGTTTATGGATATGTGACCTATGATCGTATATTATGATGTTGTTTATGGATCTGCCGACATGTTTCATTTATGGATGAAGTCTGGTGATTATTTGCTAATCATACTCACATTAGGAATAAAGGGGCCAGGCACAACAACTAGAATTTGAGGGAGAGGTGTGGCAACAACCCTTCCACAACCTACTAGAAATCCTACTGTGGCTCAAATTGTAGGTTAACAATTACCTAGTTCGAGAGATCCACAATGTCGTGGGGGAAGACTAATACAATCACTCACAAAGATTATAAGGGCCGTACAATAAGGCATGGTACTTATTCCTTAGAGGCCCTTAGTCTCTCATAAGGTCACCTGATGGAGTATTGACTCCAAGGGTTGGACAACTACCAAAATTAGTCAAAGGAGAGTGACACCCTTGGAGCACATAGTGCGTCTTGAAGGGCACGTTGCATAAATAAAACATGAATAAAGGTGAGTGGAACCCTTGGAGCACGTAGTGAATCTTGAAGGGCACGTCATGATTTTAATAAATGTGAGTCAATGAACCTAGGTTCCTAGAAAAAAATATTTTGTTTTGACGTGGTCAACCTTAAAATAAATGTTAAATGAGTAATTTATATTAATTATAAAATTCCCTTAAAAATTCTAAGCCTAGTTGAAAATTAAGCCTAGGTGTAAATAGGTTAAGAAGACTAAGAACTAAATGATCAATTAATAAAAGGGGGATGAAGAAAAATCAAGTTAAGAATTTAAAAGAGAAATATTTTATCTAAAGATTTAATTACTGATTAGGTGCAAGACATGCTAAATTGGAACTTAGACAAGAAGGGAGATGAATGTAAAAAAGGATGTGGAAACACATAAATGAATATAGTCTAGTCTAACTAAAGAACTTTCGTAAATAAAACACAACAAAGTTTTAGAAAGGTGTCAATCATTAAATGGAAATAGAGGGAATAAAGGGACAACGAGGAGCATTTTTAGGAGCTCTTTTAAGATGGGGGAGGGAAATTGACATTTAATTAAATTAAGTAAATGAATTTCTGGTGCAACTAAGGGATTAGGTGACAAGTGTATGGGGGAGAGTATTTCCTAATTAATTTTAAATAAAATGAATTCAATGTGCAATTTGAAAGTGGTCACTAAGAATAACTCTATAAAAGTAATGGCTGAGAACAGTAAGGGGGGGGATGTCTGGTATGCGTAACGTTATGCTATCAGAATTTCATTGATTGATTTTTCTTCTGAGAGTTGAGATACCGAGCTTGAAAAAAGAGTGGTAGCTCTACCTTGCAAGACAAGTTGGGAGGTAGATGTTTCTATGGTGTTGTGTTCTTGGCCCGTGTGCGGCTCGGCGGGCTAAGGGAAGAGAAGAGTACCCCTAGAATTGGCTAGGAGGTATCGTTGTAGTATTGATGATTAACAGGAGGGAGACAAGAAGGAGCGCAAGTGCCAAGGAACATCCGCAAAATATTCTTCATTGGTCCTGTTACGAGCACAATGCCAAGGAACATCCACAAAATATTCTTCATCGGTCTCGATACTTTATAATTTATTTGTAATAGATAAATATTCATATTCACATTTTAGTTTATAGTTTATTTCTAGTGAGATTTGTACTTGAGTAGAAATCCATGCATTTATGATGTTTCTAATCCTGGTATAATAACTGTAATTATTTTTGTATTGTTCTAGAAGAGCGTTGGAAACTATGTCGAAAATTATGGAATTAAAAAATAAATTGACATGGAATGTAGTGGATGCCAAGCTTAAATTTTTACTTTAATTTTTAAATTCAGAACTGTTTCCTAACGTACCGTAGTGTAGGAGTTTACTTGGAAGGTTGAAATCTTTTTTCGTGCTTCAAGGAAGAATTTTCTAACAAAATTGTCATTAAGGAGCAAATTTTATATACCTTTCTTCTACACCCCCTTTTCTCTGTCTTCCAACCTAACATTGCTCCTGCAACCGGTAAGCCTTATAACCCTTACCTTGTCACGCATACCTCTCTAGCTCAGGCCCGCAACACCTTTAAAACTACGCCAATATATGTCAATATGCTTACAATCAGTATGGACCAAGATATCTATTTTCTACCTAAACTGGTCTATGATGTGGACGAAGCACGTCTACTACGTTTAAAGAAAACAAAATAATGAATCCCCTTTAAATTTAAGGATGAGTAAACTGCCTCGCTAGTTTAATTTTGTGTGTGTAATGGGAAGACTAGAAGAACAGTTTTACACTTGCAGCTTGAGTCTTAAACCTTTGTGTTTGGACACACATCACCTAGTAAATGTTCCCTGCATGTGGAGGAACCCAGGAGAATTTGCTCCTCACGTTCTTTGTGATTTGTGTGAAGGAAACTCCAAGCATTTTCCTTGTTTTCCTTTGCCGATGCTTTCAAACTCGCCGCATTTAATCTGTGTCATTCCCTAAACCCATGCCTCTACGTAAAGTAGCTCACTACGATACTCCTTCATCAAGGGAGGATTTAGCACTGTGCCTCGGTTGGGGAGGGTGTTTACTCAATGACTTCTTCACTCACCGAGTGAAAATGTAGTGTCTAGTAGCTTGCCCTGAATCCTAGCATTCTCTTTTATTGGTTCCCTTTATTGCTGCTACGCCCATACAAACACGTAGCACCCCACCTTCTCTGCGTACATGTTTTCTTTCCTTTTTAGAGAGTGTGCACTCACCCTCTTAAGTGTATTGTGGCAGCTGGAAAAGTTTCTCCCAATTTCCACCCTGAATGCTTGTCCATGGCTACTCTAATCCGTGCACTTGGACGTTACTCTTTGAATTTCGCCAGAAAAAAACTCAATTAGCTGCGTTCCCAATGCACACACCCTCATTTTATGATCGACGAGCTCTGTTTCAAGAAAACGACTGACTTCCTCCTTAACTAGGGTGGATGTTAAATATATTGTACCCTCAACAGTATGACCGTACACTGCCAGCTGTACTGGATAGTTGTACTTTCTATTTTTGTCATGCTTGAGCATATATAGCTCAACCATATTACATTGTAACGATCTTCTGAGTTCTGTACTTCTATATACATTTCAATATACTGTTCTATTCTTTCTCTCTGCATCTCTCTTTGCTTCACAATTTATCATGGTATCAGAGCTTCGGCAGTAAGTCTCTTCACACAGTTGGGAGAGAAACACGATCCTCACAGCGCAGAGCTTACACGCATCTTGAGAGCACGCGACACAGTTTTTTCACAAGGCTTGGAAAGCTGTCTGCAATACTCTTTAAAGATCATCGTGAGAAGCTAGCGGAGGAAGAAGAGAACGCAGAAGAAGAAACCTGTACAATTTTCTCAAAGAACCGTCAAAGTTTGACGCAGAAGAACAAGAACGAAAGAAGTTTAAAGAACTTGAAGATTTCGCTTCAATTAATTAAAGATTCAAGCAGAAGGCTGAATCGTTTAAAGATTTTTGAAAATAGCTCAAATCTGTCAAAGATTGTAGCAGATCACGAAAAAACCGTGAAATTCTTTCAAATCTTTGAAAGATTCACAAATCTTTTCTTCCGCAGGAGAAAATTCCGTTAAATTCAGGATAGAACGCATCTCAGGTGCAAAGAACAGCCACTGAAGCCGTGAAATTCAACCTGTGAACAGATCTGAGGCGGGAAACTGGTCCAGAAGGGACGAGGAGAGCGCGGAACAGGCGAAATCATTTCGGCCGTCAGATCTTGCGCAGATGACCGACAGTCGTTGGATCAGCAAGAAGGTGCATGACGGTTAGTCGTCTGGAGTACACAGAAGAATTTTTCACTTGAGAAATCCCGACGTCATCTTGACCGTCCGTCAAGAGACACGTGGCAAGATCCTATTCTATCGCAAAATCGGGAATCGGGAGTTGGACGAGCGAAAGAATCTGCTCTCCAAAAACTTCGATACGCGAAATCGTGAAATCCTGAAATGATCAAAGCCGTCCGCTTGTCCGGACATGTGGCAAACATCGCAACACTCGTCGAAATTTCAGCATTCGGGGTTTCAAGTTGTCAAATAAATTTGACATCGCAACTCGCGAAATCGCGATACGCGAAATCCTGATAAGATCTCAGTCGTCCATTTTGGCCGGACACGTGGCGGACATCGAGGCTACTATCGGCATTCGGCGTTTCCACTTGACAGACACATTGTGTCAAAAGAGCATCGCAAGTCACGATATCCGGAGGACGCATCAGAACCATCCATCTATCCTGGACGTGTGGCGCAAATCTGGTGATTCGGAAAAAGTCCCGAAGAGCAAAGCGCCATCGACATATCGGGATTCGGGAAATCACGAAAACTGAGAACAAGTGATCGGGTTTCTTTCTAGTGAAATCCCCGATGCAAATCTGAGCCGTTCATCTTTGAAGGACACGTGGCAGAGATCGAGGCTTTCGGGAAAAGTCCCGATAAGCGAATTCATCGGCTTTTCGGGATTTGGCATTTCGCGGATCTTGGAGACAAGAGGTCT